>VXAU01003549.1:1114693-1273167 GCA_013399695.1 Formicarius rufipectus | reverse complement strand
AAAAAAAAAAAAAAGAAGTTAGGTCTTGAGATTCTATTTGGCTATCCAGGACTGGCAATGGAAAACTTTCATTTAAATTTAATGTGAGCTAGACCAGACCCCAGAGTTCCTAGTGCGAAAATTCTGATGCTACAAATTCCCTCCATGACCTTGTATCGTCTCTTCTACCTTCCCAAGTCCACACTCGTGTAACAGAGTTGTTGAATGACTGGCTTCTGCAATGTGTTAAATAGGAGGAAAGGGAACATTCAGAAGAAAACTAGGTATTTGGGGCTTCCTTCAACCCAAGATTAATGTCAAGAGATTTTTCTTAGCATTAGTGTCAGTGCTAGCCAGGAAAAATGATCCCATTAAAGGGCCCCTCATGAATAATTCATGAGGCCCAATTTAGTGTTAGTACTGAGGGTGAGAGATAAACAGGTGATAGAATTTGTAGGGAAACCATTGCTCTTGACATGGTATTTTGGTGTTATTAATATTTTATTTTTTTTTAATCTGTATATGTATTAGAGGAAGGAGACATAATTTGGATTTTAAGACTCGGGTTACCCTTCAATTTTGAGTTGAGGATTGGTGTGATCTGTGTTTCCAAATCATTAGTGATGAGCTATTCCTCATAAGTGCATTAAAGTAGAAAGCTTCATAGGAGAACTGGTAATTTAGGGACCGTTTGGCAACAGGATTCCTCAGTTCTTTGCTGTTCTCTTCTAAGTCCATTGTGAGTATGTAAGAATAGTTAAAGAATGTAGCAATTAAGGGTTTTTTTCCCCCAAATTAAAAGTTACATTTTTGCAATAATTGTGGTAGTTGAATAATTTATGTCCATTTAAATGGAATAGCATTTACCACTGATGTTTTCTGAAAACCTTTTTGTGGTTACTGTAAAAAGGTGAAAAAAAAACTAGTGAAGAAGAGATACAGAGAGGCCTGTGAGCATGAGATTGTTATGCCTGTGTGAACTGTCAGACTTCAAATTACAACTGTCTTCTTTAAATTATGGCATGAGTTGGTAAATTTCAGTCATATAGAAGTTACTAGAGATGATGCTAGAGCTATTTGATCAATCTTAGCTGCTCACGAAAAAGCTCCTAGAAAGGCTGTAGTAAGAGGCCTTTAATTTAAGCAGTATGTCCTGCTGATTTTCATACCTAGAAAGCCAAGAAAGAGATGCACAGTTGCTGAAGGTGACTGGATGTTGTGTCTTTTCATTGCTACCCCTCGTAAGGCCAGACAGTTAAAATCTTTGTGTCCATTTTGTGCCATTGCCCAGCAAGGCTCTCACCTCCTGACCAAACTAATCACAGTGAAATCACTACCAGGCACTCAGTGGGTTTGCTTCTTACTGTGAATTTTGTACTTTTATACTTTTAGTTAGAAACTAGAAATATAAAGAGGAATTCAAAATCCTTCGGAACTCTGAATAGACAATAATAATAAGAAACCATACTATGCATTTATATGCTGGGCCTGGCAATGGGATCTTTTCCATTTATCACACCAATTCTTGCATTCAGCCATAGGAAATGATTCTGATTTACACCAGCAGAATTCCATTGCCACTTTCAAGTTGAAAGGAAGGCAAATAAGATCAGCGTTCATCCCCCTGGGTTTGTTTTGATAAATATTTACTGAAGATTGAATTCTACCAAAATGCCACTAGAATTTTGCTCTAAATAAAAATTATGACATTGGACTTGTGGCCTCTATTGCCATGATCTGTGACCTGTCAATCCCAGATGCTCATTCCCATGCAGTGGCTACAGTTTGCATGGTTGAGCTGGTTTAATCCAAAACTAGGATGTCTCCACCAGTGAGTGATTGGCCTAGAGGCATGAAGTGACAGGACAGTACTTCAAATTTAATTTACTTAAGTGATGTTGCTGGTCTTTCTAGAGTGGTCACCTCTGTGGGACATTGGTTTTGCAAGCTAAATGCACATTTCTCAGTGTATAATAATCACTATCCCCTTAAGCCCCATAGGGAGACATAAATCTACTTTAAAAAAATTCTCTAGTGACATGTCCATGCATATGATAATTTGAATTCCTACAGTAAAAACACCATCAGTTCTCCAAGTTTCTGTTCTTGAAAAAGCACCAATATATCAAGTCTGTAGTGAAAAAAAGTTGTATTTTTGTAACCGCTTCAGAAACTTTGGAAAAGTTGGGTAAATAAAAATATTCACTGCTTTGAAATTTCTGTTTTATCCACAAAGTGAATAAAAAATGAAAGTGAAATGCAATCTTGTGATCCAGATGTTGAGGTGAACAATGACACAGCACACAGAGAACAGGTTTAATGCATCAGATTGAAAATGTATTAACCTGATTTTGTAATTCTATGCCCCAATCAAACAGTCCTGTGGGTCCCAGCTGTAGAAGACAAGGCCTCATGTCATTGACAATAGAGGATTTTCTTTCTACCTGTGCTGTTCAGGTCACCTGGGGGATTCATCCTCTGCTCAGCAGGAATAAGGATAGGGATAAAGGATTCCTCTCTCTTCACTAGGCTTTAAAGTTTCCTTCTTCCTCAAGGATCATCATCTACCATCATTGAAGCTCCAAACCTGAGTTCACATGGGGATCTACTCCATAGATTTGTTGAGAAGCTGAAAGCATGATGAGAACACACTGCCCAGTGCTCCTACAGATACCTCTACCCTAAGGAAGAGGAGGAACAAGTGAACTCAGCGAGGTTGGTTGCTTCCTACTTTCATGATGGTGAGTTCAGTGTCTAGTGAGAATGGAATAGGCAGGATCCAGTTTTCACTGCAAGGATGGTCTCACTCCCTCCCTCCCTCCCAAGCATTACGGGCTACTGGAAACACATTTTCTTGCTTCTCTGGTGAAGGACTATTCCTAAGGAGAGGAAGGATGGCATTCTGATATACTAGTATTTGGGTGTATCTTTCTCTTCTTTAAGATGACTGTGTAGTCCAGTCGTACAGTTATGTGTGTAAACACATATTTGGTTCTTGGGATAGTTGATAGCCATGTCAATTGTATGCTGTATGTGTTTTTTCAGGTATCAAAAATAGGCACTTTTACAAGTTTGAGAGCATCTGTGCTTTCTTTTGCATTTGAGGTGCTACATAAACACTATTCTTCTGTAAAAATGCTTCTACCTTGGATTATGCTTGGCACCAATTTACATTGTAATATTACTGACACTGCCATTTGATTTGCCTAGTTGCCTATGGTCTAAGTGTAGGTAATTTACAAACCTTTAACAATGTTCAGATATCCTAAATGGTAGGGAGAACTGCAATTACACTTAAAATGCACTGGTGCACTATGTGTCAGCAAAAAAGGACCTACAAAAGGCATAATTACAATGTAATTGCCTGCAAGTTCATGAAGTAAACATACATTATTAGAAGGCACTCATCTATTCAATTTAAGTGACATTACAGATAACATATTGCATAAATAGGAAGCCATTTTGTGACTAGTTAGTATAACAATAGGAGTTGAAATTAAAATGTGGTATATGTATTCCTAAGAGCACTTCAAGCTTAGCATGCTCTGTAGTGCCTTGCATTATGCTCCGTTTCCGGTTTTAAACATTTGAATATTTTCTAAGGATATACACCAATAAATAATGATACTATTAGATACCCCCTCCTCAAAAAAAAAAAAGTTTTGAACAAGAGTTTAGGCTATGTAAGGCCTTTCTTATCCAAAAGAAATATCAGAAGCAGGAGATGGGCTGAGACAGTTGGGAATATATTCAGTTGTTTTTGATGAGCAAAATTGTTCAAAACTCAGTAAAATTTAAGCTCCATTTCATTTTTGTCATTTGAACAGTACTGTAAGAAAAGCAGTATTAGTGCAGCCCACACCCCATTCCAGACACAGGTCCAAAGGTAGCCACCCAAGATGCAGTACCGGCAGCCTCTTGCCTCTGCTTGATGAGACCTGGGTGTGCATGGGGATCGCAGTTCTCCCACATTGTGCCAAGCAGAGGATCTAAGTGCCTGCAAACTTTCATCCTAAATTGCACATTTTAGACAATTTGGCCTTTTAGCTTTTTAATAAATAGCAGTTGAATTTGCATGGAGATTAGATTTGATCACTGGAAGATGATGGTCCTTCTGAATCACATCTCCTCTGAACTGTCCCATTAATTCTGACAATTTCTAGAAGAATAGGCTTTGCAAAGATTTAAGACAAATAACCAGCTTATTCTCACAAAATGTCTGGAATACCCATTCCTTGCATGATGACACCACATGCTCCTGAATAATTTTGTTGGATTTCCTGGTTGCTAACAAAGTAGTGCGCATCCCAAGTTCCCAATCCCTGGAGAAGGGTCAGGTTCCATCTCAGCAAAGTAGAGCCAGAATTGTGAGTTTGGGGACTATAGAGTTACCAAAAGCAAAGTTCTCCCCTTAGGTTATGCATGCACTGTTAAGGACCCAATTAGTGTATAAAAACCCCCATTTTATTAAAAAAAGTCTTTATTATTAAGCTCTGTGCTATCCTAGTGAAAAAACACAGTTAAATTTGAAAGTCAGGCAAATATCTTAAGGCTGCTGATGCCAGCTATTTAATGTTCTGCTTTTCTTTCATGACCTTACCAGCAGTCTGTCACAGTGTACATCCAGAGTAGATTGTTTACTTTCAATTTTCTCATAACTGCCTTCTTGCCAACTTTTACAAACAACATGATATCATAGATTTTTATTTGGGATTCCACACTGTTGAACATGCTCAGATTTTTTTTTCTTTTACCTCTCTCATTAGATAAATATAATTGTGGATTACAAACTTGTTAAGTATTTTCTTTTGGAAAACATTGTTTGATACTTGATATTGTACCAAGACTCAACCTAAATTGGTTTAATTCCTTGTACCTGCTGTGTAGTTAGATGAGATCAACTAGACAGACCTTTCCCATTGGTTAAAGGTCAAAAATAGCCTGAAGACATGTTGTTTACAACACATCATATTGAGAAATATACTTTTCATAGAAGGTATGACCATATTTTCATTAGCATTGATAAAAAAGCTTAAACAGCTCTGCAGATATAATCACCGAGGATTATTTTTAATAAAAAATGTATTTTTTAGAAAATGTAGAATAAAATTCACCAGAGAATATTTTCATTATTATTTTACTGTAATTATTACAGGTTATGTAAAATGTTTCCCAGTATGTGAATACATGTGAGAAACCCCAGACTCTTCAGAGTAAAAGTCTTATTCTGACATTTATGTAACTATAAGTAACTTTATTAATGCATGCCCTATGCAAAATTATAAAGGAATCCCTGATGACTTAAGTTATAACTGATATTGTTTGGGTTTCTCATTTTAATTGTCCTTAGATGGCAAGATAGAAACTAATTAGTTTACTTGAACTTTTCAAATTATTTCATCCTTGCAAAAAAGAATTACATTATTAACAACAGTTTTTTAATGCTTTGTTAGGTTATGTTTAATATGTTTTGCAATTTTTTTTTTAACATAGATGAATGAAAAGCGGATTAATTGTATTTTTGCAAAGGGTATGAGGTATGAGTTTTTAAAAATCTTAAGTTGAAAAATACATTATTATAATTTCCAACACTGATAGTATTTTACTTCTTTTTCAGGAGAAGTTATCAAAATTCTTTGCTTATTAATATAAACCTAACAAGAATTCCCAGCAAGCACTTTAGTGTTTGGTTTTGTATTTAGTATGCATATTTTCCCAGGAAAAGATTTGTTCCTATCTTCTTTTCTACTAAACAGAGACACTACAGGTTTTGCACCTTTAGTTTATGTCAGACCCCAAAATCTCAGTATTTTACTTGAAAATAGTTTACATGAACCTACCAAAAACAATTTAGAGTTTTCTTGAAGAATTTAGGCAGGAAAATCATATTTTTCTTATGCTGAAATGTTTACTATGTTTGTTGAAAATTTCAAAACAGGCCAGTAATATTTTGTGTTTCAGAATAATATTCAGTAAAGTGATTATTTCATTAATCTGGCTGTTCTTTCTTGGAGAACCAGAAAACACTTGATATTTGGATATAAACACTATTTCTTTGAATTTAGGGGTTGAATAAACCCAGATTTTTAAAGGGTAGTCTTATATTAACTAGGATTTATAGAAACAGCAGAAGTTGCTCCCATGCTCTGATTCAAGTGACCTAGATTTAGAAGCCTGCATTCCTTCTATAGTTGGGATAGACACAAACACTTACAGGAAAGAATTCATCAAAGTTAAATAATGACAAGATTTCTTTACAGGAAAAAAGGGCTGCAAGAACAGACAATGTAGAACAGTGTATTACTAATAAAGTGATAGTTATGTGTATAAGCCACAAAAAATATGAAGGTTTTGTGGTATTAGTTATATGGTAATATTGGTAAGCCAATTTCAAGTTTGCCAGATTTAAAAAAAAACCATAAAGTGCAGAAATCTGAAGTAAAAAGTGAATATGACTCTTCCAAAAATAGACATTGTTCTGTGGTGTTGACATCCTCCCAACAGTCATGTCTGTTCATACAAGTCATGCCTGAGAAGAGGGAATAGCATTTTTTAGTTTTATATGGCTTAACATTGTCAGAAGACTAGACAGGGAGGATTTGGTAATTCTGTAATTTAAAACATTTAATAGTTAAATGGGGAAAAAGCCACAAAATTATGATGAACAATGACTTTCACATTTGTGATGGCAGTTTGCCTCTTAAGTGAAATTCCCGGAGTTTTCATAAAAGATATTTACTCCAGCCTTGGAAAGCCTGATTTTATTACAGAGAAGTGCTCTCAAGTCTAGTGATGTCCAAATAGCTACCTAACAAGAAAATTCTAGATGCTGACTTGTGAGGTGCTTTGGCAAATCATGATTTGCTAATGTTTTGATACATTTGCTGTTATTGAAAACTACGGTTGTCCTGACGTGAAACCAAAGTCAAAGGTAGTGTCAGATAGTAAACCACTTTTGAATATTCTCGATGATATCTTAAATTCATGACCAAGTTTCATTATTCTTGGTTTACCTTTTTTGATGATTTTTTACCAAATAATTTGGTGCATATTTTAAAAGAGTGCTTAAATGAAATGTGTGGATCTTAAACATTCAGCAGGTGGAGACTATGTGTCTAACACGGACAGCAGAGTCCATGTTTGTATTTTATATGACAAGAGCACTAACTTGGTAATTAAGTAAATATTGTAATAAGTATGGCTCTGACATCCACTTGAAGGTTATAACTCCCCAGGGAACAGATGCTTAATTTGTGGCCGTGATAATAACAACCTAATGAACCTCCCATCTTACTGGATAGCTTAATAAACTTCAAAGAAAACAAAACAAGAATCTATGAGTAAAAGTACATCCTTAGCTTTTCATTAAGCAAAATGAGCATGAGTCAAGGCCCAGCATGGCTTCCAAAGTTAAAGCTACCAGCTACAAAGCAAATGTATGCAGAGAAATGTACAACAAAAGACATAGCTTTTAAACCTCCAGTTGAGTTTCCATAAATGTTGCTTACAAAAGCCACCATTCTCTATGTTAACAAAAAGTTGTGGATATGTTCTTCACTAAATCCTCTTTTCTCATATAATCCACCTTGTGCACTTTATCTCAAGTGTGTTTTATCTGATCTAATCCTGGGCTCATTCATTCTCAGATAGAAGCAACAGGATTATTTCACACTTAAATTAGGCCCAGTCTTTCTGTAGGTCCATAAGAGGACACCTGGGTAATGAGAAATTATCTGTGGAACAAAAGATGAAGCAGGTGCCAGGAAAAAAATATGTTCTTTCAAATACAGCAATTTAAAAGGAAAAGATAAAACATTTTTATTCAGAAAAAATGTTCATAGGAGGCACTGCATTTTTTAAAGGAATGAGATTACACCACTAGTACCAATGTGACTTGTCACAAGTTTTGTTGGAAAAAAAAGAAATTTTGTTTCAGTCACCATAAAATGATTATGATTTCTCTGGAGTTAGTCTGGATTTTAATGTGTGTAAAGTGTGCAGCATACAGGATACACATCAGAACAGTAATTTTAACCAGGTCAGGGAGGGCAGTCATAGCCAATCACAGCTTCTTCCTTTTTCTACAAGACTTTATTTTAGCATATTTTCTGTTAAGAGGAGGAGGCGGAGGAGAAGGAGGAGGAGGAGGAGGTGGTGGAGGAGGATGGCTTCATGGCTCAGTAAATTAACTTCAGATTTCTTTTTTCCTTTGCACTAGTGGGCAGGACAACTCAGACACAAAAATAAAGTATCCTGCTCACCCCCTAATATAGGGACAGGGATTAGTATGAACAAGTACAGTCTCCTTTGTTTGACTCAGCTAAAATATTACCTAGAATATTCAAATATGCATGTATACCTATTTCATCCATATCTATATCTAATCTATCTATATCTATCTATATCTATCTATATACTGATATCTGTACACCCCCTTTAGCTTTTAGAATCCACAAAACAGTCTCAGATACTGTCTTCTATCTATTTTCAGTATATATTATACTCTTGATGTGAAAGTGTGAAAGCAAAGCAAAAGTTTACTGTTTCAAAGCAGTGGACTAGTTCCTCAGGAATCATAAACTGATATAGTATGTAATTAATTCCCAATCATTCCCTCCTTCCCTACTGTCATCAGCCTGCTCATGGACCAGTGTACAACAGCAAAGAATTTGTCCCTTAACTCCACAGGCCCAGTGGGACCATGGACTGATGACATGACTTTCTCAGTGGTAGTTCTTTGAGTTTTCTTATCTCCAAAGAAATGCAGCAAAGGTATGGTATGTAAATAGTTTCACAGGATTCAAACGAATATGTTACTGAATTATTACTCTAGAGATTGACAACAGATGCACACTAGAGAAAAAGAAGAAAAAAAGAAAGAGTGAAAGTGATCTAAATCCTCAGGTCTCAGGATACAGTCTAATCTGCGCAACTGATTGATAGGGAAGAAATGTCCAGTAGGTTCTCACACAGCTGCATGGTAGATATTCATTGCTTTTTTCTTCTGTAGTATATGGTACTACATGATATTGATCACTGAACAAAAGCTTAAATGGTCAACAGATGCAAGAATTTTATAGTCTGGGTTTTGATTAGGTGTAAAGAGGGATCTGAAGATTACACTGAGCTTGCAGTTTTGGCAGGGAGAGTCCTAGTGGTGTGAGTTTTCAGTTTCCCTGATCAGCACCTTACAAGGGTATGGATCTATGTCTTGATAGCAGAAAGCAAGACTACCATGTCCAAACCCATGTTTTCCTAAAGCAGTCCTAAAAAATAATCTAGTTTTTTCCCAATAAGCATTTGGCAGTATGGAAACAGTTCTTTTTACTTTCTATAAGGCAAGCTTTGCTTGCCATCCTGGTCACCCCAGCTCCTCCCAGGTGGTGTGACAATCCCAGTGCGCTCATCAAAAGGGTGGAAACTGAAAAAAGTGAGTAAATAAGTAATTCTCCAAGTCCCCCTAATATACAATTAATAGTCTTTTTAGAAATATCTGAACAAGGAGCAGCAATTCTCTTTCACATGCAGGAATTCCTCTAACCAAGGGCACACACAGATTTATTTAATTAGTTATCCTTCTGAAAAGTGGGAGCAATAATTCAGTACCTGCAGTTCAGGGTGATTTAACCCAGGATATGTTATCCAGGACACATGTAGAAAAAATATCATATCCATTTTTTACTTGTCATCCAATGGCAGTTAAACAAAATGTGAACAAAGCCAGGTCCCTTGACTAGGTATGATGAAATTTAAAATTAATTTAATATGTACAATTTAGTATTAATGTCAAAAATTATAAAAGTATAGTGTTAGTAAAACCCATTAAATACCAGTTGCCTGTAAAAATCTCAAAGCTTATAAAAATATATTTTAACATAAATTTTTGCTTTTACTAATGTCACAGTAATACATATTTATCAACATAAAAAAATGTTTATTAACTTTATGTATGTGGGTATCTCCATTTCTTTGTTATAAAATATCTCTTTGAACAGAGTTATGCTCTAAACTAACCCTTAATTTGTATATACAAGATACGTGACTGTAAGACTTTAGGCACAAAAATAAACACTGTGTCCCTGTCCATGGCAGGGGGTTGAAATTAGATGATCTTTAACATCCTTCCCAATGTAAACCATTCTATTATTTTATGACATGGCATTCAAGGAAAACAATTATCTTCCTTGGCTTCTTTCACAAAGTTCCAAAAATACAGTTATAGAGAAGGGACAGTCATAAAATATTTCATGGAACAAGTATCATCCTTAAACACTCAAGATGAAAAAAGATCTGTTTGCTAAGAATTGTAATTTGTGTATCAGTGACTTTTCTTTTATCGGAACAATGCATTAAAAGAGTGATTATTTCTCTTGGTAGAATTCAGCTGTTTTAAAGCTGATAAACCTTTACAGTCTGGTTGAAAACAAAATCTTTTGAAACAGTGTTTTGTAGTCATCATGACTAAATACTAAACTGACACTGTCAGACAATTTTTGATTACTTAAAAATTATTTTGTTTATTTTTTTTTTTTCTGTATAATCCTCCAACTATTCAAGTTCAAACAAGTTATTACAGTTTGGATGTGAAGTTTAAAAACTAAAAAAATGTCTTTCAAAATGATGCAGGAATAAGTAAGACAGAGATGGTTATATCTATATATATGTGTATGTATACTTATATACAACTACATGCTATAATCTATTTATCTCTCTATTAGACTCTTTGCTCTTCTGACCAATAGATAGTGGTAATTATCTGTGCATAGGTAGATGTATGAGAAAGGGAGAACAGATGTCCATGATTATGTAATTTATGGTAATTAATAGGACATAAATGAAACAAGTTTGTTTTTGTTGATGTGTCACTAGCACACTGCTCCTCTTGAGCATTGGGTTACATCCTGTACACGATTGCCTTATTGTCTACTGTCATAAAAATTCCAGTTCTGTTTCTGAGCAGTCACAGAATGGGACTCGCCAGCTGTCATGGAAAATGTATTCCATTTCATTTCCACTTAATTTATCTAATCTTAATTCTATTATTATTTTATTACAATTATTTAAGTGCTTGGGGCAACAATCTAAAGTTAAAACAAATAAACAGTAGGAGTTCCAGATAATTTGTAAGTGATCTGAAAGGTCTAATGGAAACAACATAAATATTGCAGTTTAATTTTTTGAAAGGTTAATATTATAGAAGCTTCATCATTGCTGCTATAGTTAACAGTCCATCAACACTGACATGTAAAATTTGTGCTTCACAAGATTAAAGGCCAAAGTCTAAAAGCTCACCCTGGATGGGGGAGCTGTGGGGGGAAGTTGCAAAATAATGTTTAGGTGTTCAAAATCTTGTAACTACAGGCCTTGTATCACCTTCATTTTCAGCAACTTGAAACACAGAAGAGCTTCCAAGCCCTCGATTAAGTCCATTTCTTTTCCACTCAACACTTTCATATGAAGGCACATGCTAGCTTCCGTGGTTGTAATGAAATCTGAACATGAGCTTAAAGATCCAAACTTCAATGTGTGTTTCATCACATTGAGATGAAGTTGTGGTTTGCCATCCTGAGCTCAGTTGATCATCTCTTCTCACCCTCTTCAGCAAAAGCCTTGAGTAGATGCATTCCAAGCAGTGCACAGGAGTCATCTCTCTCACATTTGAAACATGGATTTGTTGGGCTTTATGCTTAATGATAACCACTGGCGTCTGTTTAACACCTTAGTCTCATCACAGATGTGACCGTCTCCCTCTCTGGAGAGTCTGCACAGGCTCAGAACCCTTGTTGCCCCTCATTATACTTCTCCATCACCTTTGTTGCCTTGCCTAGATCCTCCCCTGGTTTAGGATGCCTTGCAGAGGAATTTTGGCTCTCTTTTTTTTCTTTTATTTTTGTTTATTTGTTTGTTTTTTTGTGTTTGTTTGGTTTGTTTGTTTGTTTTTCTTTCTATTGCAACAAACTAATTATTTTTGATGTCTCAATCTTGTTCTAAGATTTTTTTTCTCTTCCTCTTTCTTTTTTCCTCAGCCTTTAGAAAACATGGCACGTTTTCACCATGTCTATGTGGTAAAAGCATATAATAAAAATATATGAAGGAGGAAATAAATGAACTCATTAAAAATTAAGAAATTAGTAATGCACAATTTTAGCCCTATTCTATATATTTTTGTTAATAAGAATGAAACTAGTACATTCATGTATTCTAGTGATCACATAATCACACATGGTGCTTTAATTTAATCCACTGCTTAATAAGACACCTGATTTGACTAAGAAAATGTAAAATACGCTGGACTTGATGCAGCCATCACTGAAACTAATGCAAGGTTTTGTAGCAAGAAAATGTAAGGGAAATCACTATGGATGGCTGAATCTGAGGCAATGAGAGTACATAAGAAAGGTTTTGAAGGACATCTCAGCTTCTAACTTCTGGGAATTTCAGCAGCATTTAGCAACATTTTTAAAGAAATCAGATTTAACTGGAGATGAGCAGCTTCAGATAGCATTGTTTTTCTAAGATGATTCTTTACGCCATCAGAGAGGAGCTGTAAGAGAGGAAGGCAAAGTTTCAGAGCAATGACACTATAAGGGGTTTATTTAGAAAATGAAATGACTTAGTTTTCTTCCAGAAACGAAATATGTTAGTTTGATTTGGATACAGTGTATTGACAAAGGGTGGGTTGTTTCTCTTTTTTATCTAAACCTGGTTTAGAAAAAATAATCTGTCCTGAGAGTAAACAATGATTCATACTCATTCTTTGTTTGAAATAGCTGACCTTGCTTGTAAGATGTATCTGCACAGACGATGGTGCCTCCAGAAGGAGATGCAGAGTCCTGGCAAGTGACTCAACACCTGTGCAAGTAGTCACAAGGCTCTGTTCAGCTCTGATTCAGAAGTTTTGCAGACCTGGTCAGCAAACAGCATGCCTTGGGAAGTCTACTCTGCAAAGCCTGGCCCACTTGTTCTTGTGAGGGGAACTGATATTCTCTCTCTCCAAGGGTAGCAGGGAAAGGTGCAATGAGCCAAAGAGATGCTCCCTGTAGTAGCACAGCATGCATCAATGCAGATTTCAGGCAAGTGGAAGCTTGACAATGGTCACCCTGCCCATGGGCTGAAGCTCTCACATCCAGCTCTACTTTCTGACCATGGGTGCTAAGTCTCTTCCCCTAGTTGGCATTACAAAGCTGTGAGGCTGTGACACAGAAATCACCTTCTAGCTTGCTATTAAGAAAGTTTATCAAATTGACTGCTGCTAAAATAAGAGATATGAAAGTGCCATCTGCAGTTCAGTCACACGGGGCAAATCTCACAGGCCTTACGCAGTCAGAACACCCATGGAGCGCCCTCAGCGGGATCTGACCCTCAGGATAATAGGGATAGATACTGAATGAATTGGAAGTAAAACCTGTCCTTTGTCTGGAAAATTACCATTTTTTTAGGCCAGTCTTCAAAGCTGAACATTTCTTTAGGACTCTGGAGCCATTGAGGAGGCAGACAAAAGGAAGAGAGTCATGGAGAGACATGTAAAAGCTGTAGGCCCAGCAGAAAGGGCGAGAGGGTATGCAAGAAGGCTGAGGGAACAGAAGTTAAAACCTCAGCATAAAATTCCAGTTCTTCCCGTGTAGATCACTTTTTCCAAGGGTGAAAGGAAAATGGATTTTCCAGTGCGTTTAAGTGATTTCATTACACAATTACATGCTTGCCTAACCTTTAGCCACATACTGTTACCCATCCTTGCAAGTAATCAGTTTTTGGTCTCTGTTTTACAACATGTACTTAGTTTATACATAGAATGTATTCATGTCTGCAGAGACAAATCCACCAAACTCTGTGCCCAATCTCAAGGTAGGGAATGCATCTTTTCTGGGCACACACATACTGTAGAGGAAGAATGCTCTATCTTTAGAAACATCCAGCATACATTTACTTCATATATATGATTAAGGGTGATTGTTACTTTTCTACACCAGCACCCAAGCTTCCAGACAAATGCTCAACTCACTACACTACAGTGCAAAAGAAGCTCCAGCCCCACTGGAGTGGTGGATGCAGAATACTCGGCAGTTACATTCTCACAGATATCTTGCTCTAGTCTGAGACTGATCCAGTATAATATATGAGTAGGTTGAAATTGGAAGAACTACTCTAATGCTTAAAATTTTACACTTTCTCAAATGCTTACTTTTCTGGATCAGAATCTCATGAATAATCAGGCCTGTAGCTTCTTGGACTTATATTTTGGAGAGTGGAGGGAGAGGTGATCTGGTCATGAAAATGAGAATGCCATATTTGTAGAGACATATCAGTCACAAACTGATCATCAGCCTACTTGCATGTCATCCTTCCCTAAATCAGATTAGTCACAGATGCTTATGAACTGAGCCCTAAAATCCTGACATAGTTTGAAAATATACAAGTTTTTATGAAGGCTATCTTGGAGGCCCAATAAAAAAAGAAACAAACAGCAGCTTTTAATATATCTGGTGACAGTGCCTAACAGCCAAGAGCAATCAGGGAGAATTTCTGTATAAAGTTACAATCTTTCCAAGAATAAGCCAGTTAGATGGCAATGGCCTACAGTGCTGGAATCTGCTGTCATTGCCAACAGCCACCTTCAATATTCCTGCGATGTTTCATCTTTGCTGCCTCACAGCTTTGTGACAACTATTAGTATTTTGAGTAAATTGTGTAGCTTTGACTTAAAGTGAAAAAATCCTTCTCATCTGCTGGTGACACCATGTCTAGCCAGTTTGAGTAATTTTGTGCAGTGTGGTGTGAGATGTAGAGATTATATCAGCCTCCAGGTTGGACCATTAATCTCAGAAAAATCTCTACAAGTATTTCATGGATCACAGCATGCTACTGTCCCAGGAAAGCAAGCCTATGCATAGGTATTTACTCAACTGTGTACAATATTCTTCTTGGTGCAAAGCAAGGAGCCAAAGCCATGGTCTGCTAGCATTCAGTGACACACCGTGTTAAATCAAGCAGCTATTTCAGAGTTCTTTGGGCAGTGTTGTAATCACAACTTCGTGTCACATCTTTGCAGAGATAATTTTTGAGACACAAAGTGTATAATATGTCCATAGTATGGTCCTAGTAACAGGCTCCTATGTACAATATGTCTTGGTTGAGCAAATAATTTCTGGTTTACATTTCTGTTCATCTGTCTCTCCTACTACCAGAGTTTATTTTCCTCCATTTTGTTTCTTAGTTCATAATTAAAGGAGCAGATCTTGATTTCTTTACCAACCACCTGTTTCACATTTTGAAATGTAGGGTGATAGTGTATATTTTTTTTCTGAGGAAAAAAATCCTTTATTCCTAGAGCACCAATAAGGTTGTTTATACCTGCCTCAAGTGCCACAACTTAACATGCTTATGCTCTAGTTATCCAGCTGGCATTCTGTATTTATTAGATTTTTAGTACAGTATGTGGCATTACAATCAATGCACTATTGACAAAAGCACTTGGATCACGCACTATTTATTTAATTTGCTACACTGACTCTTATTCAGTAAACTTAATTCATACACTGTGTTATCCTGGCACAAATGTATTCAGATGTATTATTCAGAAAGGGCACATGGATTGCACAACAAATAACTCTAATGTCTAAGTTATGTCACAGGCCCTGCCATAAGCTGCTGATCCTTAACCCGTTCTCTACTGCAAACCTAGATTACTGCACATGTTGAGCAGTAGCTTGTGAAGTTGTCCATAGTTCTGCAGCATTTTTAGTGCCTACTGAAGTTAAAACACAAAAAGCATTTTATTGTAACCTGAAGGCACCATAAGTACTAAATCTTCAATATTTTTAGAACCAATTATATCAAAGCGATCTGATTGTCACTCTTTTGCACATAGGATTCTCCCATTATTAGGCAGTCTTATATTACACGCATAAAACACTGTTAAGCATTTTAGCTTCACCAGGCTAGCTGCAGCTGTGTCAAACATTTGTGTTTCCTTATTTTATGTGTGCCAGTTATCTAGATTAAAGTTGGAATAGCATAGCACTCCACTAGATGACAGGCTTGGTTTAAAGCCAGGCCATTTAGCAATGCTTATCAAACAATTTTCAGCTACATACAGTAGGATAATTCGAAAACCTGAGAAGTCTAAATTATCAGGCATGCCATGAGAGATCAATTCTTTTTTGAATGAAAGATTAAAACATTCCCCTCATAAATACATGGAATCTCCCTAGTCAGGGGCATCAGTGAAATAATGATTTCATTTTTTTCTACTGAGTTTTGAATGAATGTGTGACCCTCTTGTTTTTAACATACACAATGAGTCACTTGGGACCCGAGATGGTGAACATGTCAAATGAATGGCCCATGAGCTTCAGAAAGTCCTGCTTCCAATAGTTCATTTTTCCATTCTTTGTTCCTATGCTCATTTAGTCTTTGTTTGCTTGGCTGAGGTTTCTAAGCTATTAATGACTTATTCAACTCCTGCTGATGGACTACCCTCAGGCAACTATGCAATAACTTGCAGCCCCATTAGATACAATTTCACCTTGAGCTTCCCATCCATTAAGGTGAGGTGCTTGTAGGCTACTGTGTATTTTCAGGAAGAGTGTGAGTACTGATTCTGATATATCCCAAGAGTGGCAATGTTTTCCTATATGTTATTGACTGCTTGGACTGACAACAAGACTGTCCTTCTGAGTAGGATGCTAGAGGAATTAAAACATGCTTTGACCATCCAATGCCCATTATTACATGTGCCAAAAAACTTCTTTAAAGCTAGGTTACTTTTTGCATTAGAAAAGCAATTGAAGAAGATTACGCAGAAGGTGGACTGGAATTATGTTCTGAATCTACGGTTTATCTCTTGCTCTTTTGGGAAAAAAATAAACCAATCAAGAACTGTGTCCTCTACAGAGAAACAGGCCACCTTACTGCTTCACTGCCACCTCTGTCACAACTTGGAATGTCTGTAAGGTTGTCCTTACAGATGATTTCTTGTACCTTGAAGAGTGACAGTGAACTTGTGTTAATTTCAGAGAGACAAGGCTCATTGGCTGGCCCTACTGAGGGAGAGAGAGAGAAATGGCTGCTCTCTTGCTTTGCTGACATCATGATTTGAAAGAGAAAGTTCTGATTTAGCAACCCCAACCCCCTACCTCTCCACTATTTTTTACTGAGGCATTTCTTCTATTATATTTTAGTTTATAATAAAGATGCTATAATCAACAGCAAAACCAGCTAGCATTTCATGAAACTGTAAATAAATGGAGTTAAGAAATACCAAGTAGCTTGAGCATCTGTAGAAATAAAGTTACAATTGAAACCTTCCTGTGATAAAAGCAAAGAAGCAAAATGCATTCTGATGCTCAGAAAGGTTGAAGAGTTAGTGGTATAATCTGTGCAAATTCTGATTCATTCATTATTTTCTTGTCAGAAAAATTATAACATTTTAACCTGTTCATTAGACTTATGTAGTGTGCGTGTATATTTTAATGTGTAGTAAAAATATCCTGTACATTTCCTTTAGCAATGATCTGTCATGGTTTAATATTACGATACCTGATTGTTCATATTTTGGAGTCAGTGGAAATGTTTCCACTGATATCTGTGATGGGAGAATCTGGTCCCTAATTTTTAGAGGATCAAAACCATTCTTAGAACAGCGTATGTTCAGCTCTCCACTTTCTTTGATGACTTCCAACATTCTTTTGATGTGTACTCCAAAAACAAATGTTCTTATTTGGATATATGTGTTTTTAAAGATTAAAATCTTGAATAGCAGAGAAACATTTTCTGTTTCAGGCCTCAATCCCATTTAATCCAAAAGTTGCTAACAGATATTAGTTGAAAGAGAAGAAAATGTAGAAGAATAAAAATGCTGGGCAAATAAAGCCAATGACAAAAAAAAACCCAAAAAAAACAAAAACAAAACAAAAAACCCCACAAACAAACAAACAAATAAAAACAAAACAAAAAACCAAACAAACAAAAAAGCAAACTCAAAAAAACCCCTGAGACATTCTTCAGACTCAGAGAAATATGATAGTGTTTGGTGTAGACACACATGATATGCACTGACATAGCATAAAAATGACATTTAGACCCTAGTGTCTGTCTACGATCATGAGCTGGATATTCAAGTAAAGGTTTTTGTAAGCATCCTGATTCTGCTTCTCTGCACTCTGTTGAGAGAGTAATTAAGAAAAATGGATAGATAGGAGAGTAAATGACATTTATAAATACAGAAGCCCACGGCTCTGCTGTGATGATGGTGAAAGGAGGGGTAGAGGCACATCCGGATTAGATTCTCTTAGCATTCACTTTCTCAACGCTGTGATGAGAATGAACTCTGATGAAGTCTAGGTTAAAAAATAAATCCGGTGGCTAGAGAATTGTGAAAGATGCTTAGCAGTCCTGCATGATGCTGAGAAGTCACAGCTCTGATTGACTTCATGGAATGTAGTTGATGTAACAGTTGAAAGCATGTTCAATGTAGTCGAATGTAGCATGTTGGAAAGATGCTCTAATATTAAATTTATATATGCAGTGTAAAAGCTGGGAAAAATAGAATAGGTTGTAACAGAGTAGAATAGAACCAAGTAAAATTTCCTTTCAGAGGTGTCTTTCAGAAGACTGCAACTCTGAAATTAATTTAACTTTCTTTTTTGTTTTCCTTTTTTTTATATCAGTGATTAATTATTAAAGAATATTCTTTAAGAGCTGTGACATCTGCTAAATGTAATTACTTTCTCTTCCATGTGTAAATCAAGGTGGGGGCTGTGTGGGATTTTTTGTTTTGTTTTGTTTTGTTTTGTGTGTTTTTTTTTTTTTTTGAGGCACTTTATACTTAAATTAACTACTTTTATGTGCAATTTGCAAGTTAAGGTGTATGTAAAGCCTGTAGCTATACTAACGGCTCAGTTGTGCCTCCTAGGCACAGTGTTAATTAAAAGGGTGATGTGGATTCGTACCACTCTGAGGGGAACTCTGGAAGGGATTATACCTTAGAGAGGCACAATGCCTCCACTGCACCACAGCATGTAAGGAAAATGCACGTGCTGTGCACCACCGGCATTGATGTTGCTCAGCACCTCTGTGGGCCCATCTCCTTCCCACACCCACTCATCAACTTTGCTGGGGTTCACACCAAAGGGCATTGGCAAGATGCAGTCCTGGCACTCCTGTCCAGTTCCTGCATCCCAAGGGAAAGGTGGTGCTGACATTCTTTTCTTTGCTGATAACTGTTCAGACTGGATACAACATGGCCAAGGATCAATAGAAATTGCCAAGTGTCATTCCCTACATATAGTTTCTCTTTTCACTCAGTGTCAGGTCTTTTAATATCTGACAAGCACACATGATATTCAACAGCTCTTACACCTTACCTGACCCCATCCTATATAGATGATTTTGAATAATTTGATAATCCAGCATCTCATTTTGTTCTCCTTGATATTATTCATCAAGGATCATCTTCCCCTGGGGTAGCTCTCTTGACACCGGTGTGCTTTTAGATATGATTCACCCCCGTGAAATAAGAGCAGCATCAAACCTATAGACCTTTGGTTTAAAATATTGACAGTATCTACAAGACATATTGCAATTGTTATGTAAATAATATCTATGATTCATTGAATGCACATTTAAGGGTTTTTCAAGGCTGTATTACTCACTGGATTAAATGTACATGTTGGCAATATATTATTGTTATTGTACATCCAATAAATCTAATTCAGCCCAGGGTGATTTTTTTATAAGCAAGTAATTGACCACTGAAAATAGGATTTATTATAGAAATGCTAAGACACTCTTATTTGTAGTATAATAGTATAAATTGCCACTATAATAAATACTCTTCAGTTATCAAATCATCAGTCTTTTATGGTAACACTGACAAATGATCCCCTAGGCAGTATTATATTACTAAAGTAATGTATTAACTTTCAATTTTAAATTGGTTATTGGAGCTGAGACAACCGCACAATATATGATGTAGTTTAAGTAGGACTTGTGACCTAAATCTGCATAACTGTACAGCAAAATATGACTACAAATAGTGCTTTAGACTATCCACATATGCAACATGAAAACAGTATCACTCTCAGTCCACAATTCAACACAGATCTGTAGATTGCATCCACTCAGAGGAAACTGCTATCAAAGAATGTCTAAAATGAAAATTTAAAAATTATATCAAATATTTTTGTTAGGTCATTGTTATTATTGATCCAAAGAGAAAGCTGGTCAATTGTTAAGAGCTGACAAAAATAAAGGAGGATGGAATTATTTTTTTTAATTCAGCCTTTGAGGGTTCTTTTCTTACCAGCAGGTGTTTGTGTCCTAAGAAATAGTTCACTGTTTCTATATAAGAAACAATATTTAATTGTGTATATTTGATCTGGAAAAAGTGCAGAACCAGGGTACTTTGTAGAGATTCTATATTTGTATAAAGTAAAATAAAATAAGCAGGCAAGATTAAGAAAATATTTTAAAAATAAGCTTTGCAAGAAATATTTATTTGAACAATGAGGTTGGTAAGTCTAACAATGTAAGAAATATAGGCTTAGCAACTTTTCATAGCTTAGATCTGTAGCACTCAGCTGATATATTTTTTATCCTCAGTTTAGTCCCATATTTCAGTACTAGAAATCCAAAGAACTTAAATCATTAGTAGTCACAGAATGAGATACTCTTTAATTTTATAAATTTTATTCTTCAACATCACCAGTGATTAATCCAAAATTTTAGCTGCTTTTTTAAAGCATCAAGGCTTGATTGTAAAGAAATGAAAATGTTCTATTTGTCCTTTTGGTCAGTTGGATAATATTTATCTTGTTTAAGAGAGATTTAGCACATTTTTTTCCAGAAGCTAGTTAATCGTGGTCATTGGTGTCAATGCACTGTAGAGATTTTAAAGGAAGCTAAATAGCTTTGACAGAAAATTGGGGTGGAAACAAAAAAAAAAAAAAAAAAAAAAAAAAGTAGTAGACGCAATGGGATATGGGGAGGATTTTTTCTCTGTTTTTACTGACAGGATACATTGTTTCTGTTATGCAGAAACTCTTCGTTTCTTGCTCTTACCTTACTCTCTTTCCAGCCTCATAAGTCAAATGGAGTAGCTAACTGGCTGATCAGACTCAGGGCAGCTGGTTGTCATCCCCTGGACCAATTATAGGGTGGAAAAATTAATTCTGGATCTCAGTCAACAGTTTCTTCCCCGTTTGTCTGTCCATTCCCAGCCAGTTAACGTAGTTTTTTCTTCAGAAATTCCTGCACTGGAACACACAGCTTTATCCCAGGTGGAGATTCCAGTGTTTTTACATTCTTCACCTGAAAAACATTCACAGATATTTCTGCACTCCCTTCTACTCAGAGTTGGCCAGCAGAGTGTATCTGTAATTTTATTAACTTACACTGACACAACTTTAGACTGGGGATTAAGCACTCATTAGTAGGCAGTAAAATAGGTGTTTATGTCTGACTGTCTTTATTTGTTAGTAGAAAACACCTCTATTCATCCCAGTCACTATCTCACACATTCATAAATAGTTTCTGAAGTGCAGTACCCTTCGCTCTCCGTGTAAGAATGCTCTCTCTTCAGATCATCTAAATAAACTCTACAACTCCAGAGTGCAGCAACTTAAAGTCCATTTCAGCATCCCATGTCTCATCAAATGTTTGTCCAAATGAAATCTGAGATGGCTGAAGTACCAACAGTTGCTATGAAAATTAATAATCTGGTATTAACCAGAGCACAAATAAGTGTCTGAAACAACTCCTAAGTCCCATTCTGTCTGCATAACAGAACTTGTCACAAAGGCTTCAAGATTGAACTTTTGATCTACATACAAAAAGAAGTTATTACTGATTTATACCTGCAGTTACTTTTGGAGATGCAATTATAGGTATTATCCCAAAGCCAGAGGCCATGTCCAAACACATTTTAAGAATCAGATGCTAAATAGATGGTGGTGAGGTAAAGGCTTCAAACAGCTGCCCATGCTCAGTTCACACTTGATCTCAAGCCCATTGAAGGCACTGTGAATCTGTCCTTTGACGTCAATGGGCTTCAGATGAGGTCCTCAGCAATTTTTTTAAAACCTCAGACAAATCAAAACCATTTCCTTTGGAATGAGACTGTTCACACCCCTTAGTGAAGACTATTTCCTTTCCAAACCCATCTTTCATACAAAAGGCACATCAGCTGAATTTCTATTTTTACCAAAAGCTTCATTTTTTAAAAGAAGCAGGAAGCATGTTTTTACTTATATTTCATCTATTAGCATCTAAGCTGTTTTTGTTCAAACTTTCAAAAATATCCCCAGCTGGGTAGGCCAGACTCACAAATAAAAATGCAGAACATTTTAGAAAGTTATGGCCATTTAAAAAACCCTTTTTAAAGATGGAAACTCCTCAGAGATTTAACCATAATAGTCACCACATTTTATGTGCTGAGGGCCTGTCCCTACACACTGCCAGTAGACTCCAGTAGATCATTTAGTCTTCCAAAGTGTATGACAGTATAGCAAGTGTCACAACTTGTATAACAGAACTAATATAATATTAACTCTTATGCAGAACACTGCACTGAATACTATATAAGTTGATTTATAAATACTTCCAAAATGGAAAATAAAGGATAAGATATAAATCTACCCATCAGGCACCATTTCTGTCTAACAGTTTTCTGAAAGTGATGGGGAGATGCTTGGATTGTTTTGTCCATGGACAGCAATTCTTGTGATGACCAAGAAAAGAGTTAAATGCTCCCTCTTTGTTGAAGAAGTGAATGTTTGTTCACTGCCTGCAAAAAACAAGGGCACAAAGACCATGTGCAGAAGAGGCCAAGCAGAGTACTCTGTTTTGAATCTCTTCCCCTGCATAAGCAGGTCTCCCATAAAATTTTGCATAGGGACATCACTGACCAGTGGGCTGTGAAAAGTACCTGGGAGGCATTTTGTCCCTTGCTGAGTGCCGCAGATTTCTATAGTGTTTCATAAACTCAACTGCCAGACAACTGTTAAGACTCACTTGTGCCAGTTTTTAAGTATATCATCATTTCAAGGGATAAGTGTATAAGGGGTCTTTACTTCTTGAACTGAAATAACTGTGTATGGAGAAACTATCTCAATTAGAATAAGAGTTATCACAGGGGGGGAAAAAAAGTCGGATGAGGTATGTTTTCTTTTTCTTCTCAAGCACAGGCATAACAAGCCCACCTCAGTGATGGCCATCCCCTGTTTAATGTGTGATTGCAACTTTACTCTGGGAAATACCACTCTCTAGAAGCTGCTTCCTGAAGAATCTCCTAGGGACATTCCTTGGGAAGTCCACCACTCTGTTTCTGTTGTATTTGGCTTCCATCTTTTTGGGAATATTTCTATAAAGCAGATAGATAAGGTGATCTTCACCTGCAGTTTCTCCCATATCTTTTCTGAGTATTCTGAAAAGATGTGCCTCTCAGGACCCCAGATCTGTGATTTTGGTACAGGAGCAAAAGCACATGTTTTGCAGAGGATGAATGTCGATCTTATGGACTAAGTCATGATGCACAGTAGTCCTTATCAGAAACTAAGTGAGACAAAGTCAGAAGATGGCTCCCTGGAGAAGATGACTCCCAAACTGTAAGTGAAAAATCTCGGGATAAGATAAGACAGAAGAACCAAATATAAAAACCCCAATCTATGAAACCTATCCCAGAATAAAAATAGCAGCTAAGAAGCTGACTGAAAACCATTGTCAGTACTGCTTCTGGACTGCAACACTTACGTCTCCTATGCTAATGAAAGACTTACTCTGAACAAAACTTATTGTCCAAAAAGGGCTTGCTCTAGCACCTTGAAGGAGGCAAATAGAAGAGACAGAGATGACTACTTTTCTCTAATACATGGAATTGCCCCCAAAATATGTGCTGTGCTTCAGATCAAAACCAAGCAGACCAGGAAGTATAAAATAAGCTTTGATGGCAGTGCAGAGGGTCACAAGTGTTTTGGTGGGAGGGTCTTAGTGGCCTCAGCTGATGTCAATTTAAAAAGACAAATTATTATACCAGAGGCAGAAAAAATAATTTAGTATTATTCCCTGGAATATCAATATCTCATAATATATATACATATATATATAGAGAGAGAGCTAGAGATTTAGTTAAGTAACACAAAAAGGAGTTGGGGGAAACAAAAAACTCCCAAACCAAAAACACCTCTATTGCTCTGAGTATGAATTTAACCAACTAGTTGCCTGGTTTATTATACTTTTTTTAATCCCTTGAAAAAAAATATCTTGCTTCTCTGCCTGATTGGGACTCTGCTTGTAACATGACAATTCAGGAATCCTAAGGAAAAGGGCTATAAATACATACAGAAAGACTAGGAATGAACAAGACATTCATTGTGGGTTTAAGAATTGCCCTAGCAGATTCCGGATTCCCAATTCTAACTCATTTCTTTAACAGCACTGGTGAACTTCAAAGAGTACAGAACAGAGCATGCTGAGTCCCAATTACACACCTCAAAAGTAAATGTTACTTCAGTGGAAAGACTTTGGAAATTCTAAATGAAATATAGGCCAAGATATCCAAATGCTCCCTGAAAAATGTAGACCCTTTACTTGAAAACAATTGCTTCCTTGAACTATACAGTTATTAATATACAAAACTACATAATCTGGTGAAAAATTGTTTTAGAAATGTGTTAAGAGCACATATGGATATTACTACTCTTTGTAAGATACCAGGAAAAGAAGTGTCAAATAATTAGTTTCAGTGAGTTTCTATTGTTTTTTAACAAGCCATCTTTAGAGACAGGAAATCTTTTCTGAACATGGTTCATGTTTCAAAGGAGAAATAGAGTTAGTACAAATAATTGGTGCACATTGAAGTTGTGGAAGCATGAGTTATTTTATTTTAAAAAAAATCTGTAAAAGCTGTGTAAACTCCCTGTAGCTAAATAAAAGTTCAAAGAGTTATGTCTTTCACATCATTTAGCAAAAAATCATTGCAACAAACATCTTTGATTGTTGGGTAGTTTTTTTCTTTCTTCCCATAGTGATGAGCAGATTTTTCTTTAACACCTTAATCCAATGCAAAAAAACAAACTTAGCAACGTGGCCATAAAAGTAATTCAAATAAATAATGGATAAGGAAATAGGTGTAATGAGTAGCCTTTAATTTCAGTTGTACGACATCCCTAACCTTCATGACAGTGCTCACATACATATTCCTGTCACATATACTTGTCTTACCGCAAGCATATCCAGCATCCAGAGAACTCGCTATGGCACATAATGAAAGTATTGACATAAATTCTATAGTCACCAGCACACACAATGTTACTTAAATGGAATTATTTTCCAAGGAAAACTGCTATGGTAGATATGCCAATACTCTACCTTAGCTAATAAATATCAATTATATAGAAGTATGTGTGTGTGTGTATTATTTATTAAGCCGCGGCACTAAGCTGCCAACAAGAGTTTGTGTCCTTAATTCCAAAGGGTAGTGATGTTTAGCTCACATTTTACCTAATCCTCCCTCTAAGATTGCAAGTTGTTCTGTTTTTCTTCTAGGAAAATAACTAGAATAGGCTTTCCCAAGGAAATTAACATAAACCAGGATTGATAAAGACTTTTAAGCCTCTTCTATTATTATTTGGATTCTAGACTGGATGCATTGCAAATAAGATGCAGGAGATCTGTCAATACTGAAACACATAGCAGATAATTCATGCTGAATATTTTCTGTATAGCATAAATGTCTAAATTTGCAAGACCAAATAATTGAAAGAAGGCTTCATTTTGTCATACAATAAAAATAATCACTACGTTCTCATTTCTTCAAATATGTCAGAATTATGATTTTTCAACATGCTCTTCAGTGTTTTAGAATGCCATTTCCCCCCTTTTTTTCTGGTATATTTTTCTCTTCCTATCCACAACTATATCTTTCCTTAGTGTAATGGGTTTCTCTACCCTTTTTTTCCTTTCTTTTCTTTTTCAGGAGTTTAGTTCACCATAATTCTATAATTTACTTCTTAAAAGAATGGGAATTTTATAAGTGAAGTGGGATAATTTACATTAGACTTCATATTAAAAACAACAACTAAGCTTAACTGCAATTGCAGTGTTCTAAAATCCTTCACCCACACATTAAGACTTTTCTTAAATAATCACTTATGAGTAATGCCCTTTAATGAGAACATCTGTGTTATGTTAACACTCCTTTGTGTTGTGAAAGACAGCAGAAAGTTTTCTGGCTTGCCCATATTGGCAGCCCCCAAGTGCCAGACCTGAGTTTGGGTGCTGACTGCACCCAGGGCCAAAAGACACGAGAGGAGGAGCCAACAGCTAAGACTGAAGAGCAAGAGCTCAGCAATACCTGTAAGCCCCACTAAAACAAACATGTAGATGTAAAAGAAAAAAATTGGATATAAAAATTCTTTGTATATTTCTGCTTGATTAAGGAGTCATGTTGCCTGCTGAGGGCTCTTACACATCTCAGTCTCTGGTGTGGTTGATCAAATATGGGCAGAAGCAGGTTTGGATATGGGATTATTCAAAACTATAAACATCTACTTAAGACAGACAGCAGTACTGAAGCTAAAACATAGAAATCACACAGCAAGGAGGGAAGGCACAGGAAAATGTGAGGAGGGCTGAAGTGTGTGCTCTTCACCCCTCTTTTTTTTTTTTTTTCTTTTGCATGCTTTTGGTAATTTTTAAAATAGTTGAGACCTGCCAGCTAATTCTGAATCTAGATAAACGACAGCAGTTCCTACATGTCTTAGAACTTTCAAGATCATAGGTGTTGCTGCAGTACAGACCTTTGCAGAGTTTTGCTACCATAAGGGCTAATTGTTTTACTTTTCTTTTTTTTTCCCCCCAGGAAATCTTGGATTGTGGACCACAATTCATTAGTCATTCCTTGTGGCTCAATATCACCTTCAGCATCATCCAAACCACTAATGTGAGTCACTAATTATCTTTCTTTTGTTTTTTAGAATCAAGAGATTTTTTTAGAATCATGAGATTATTATTTTATTTTTAAACATTTTTATTACTTGTTTTTTTCGGGTGCACAAAAATCAAAATTTTATGTTCATTGATAGCCAAACATGATGCACTCTTTTTTTCTCTCTTTCAGTTTTTCTATAACACAGAATTATCTGCTTTGTGATGCCATAATGTCTTTTTTGCTGTTTTAGAGTAAATCACCAGTTTCAGAACAGTCAGAATGTCAGGAAAACTTGTTTTCAAACTTGTTCTAAAAAAAGGATTTTTCAGCTCAAACTTAATAGGCCTTGTGCCTGGATGATATCAGCATTTTTTACTATTAGCAATTTTAAGACATTTTCTCTTAGTGCAGTGGCACTAGACTGGTACAGACCACTTTTAGATTTCAGGTTACTTGGTTTGAACTGCAGTACGTGGAACTTTTCACAAATTAAAGTATACTCAGCCCACTAAAACCACTGATTTAATCCAGCTTTATGGAATCACTGCTGTTAAAAACAGTGATTTTCAAAATATCTTGGCACCAAGAATGCCAAGACAAACTGCTATACTCCTCTGTAGTTAGAATTCATTCAGAGAATATACACAATATCTCTGCATTGTAATCTTACAACGATTCCCCTAAATTATCTGCATGCATGGAGAGTTCTACTTTTGTTCCTGACAGCCTAAACAAAGAATCCACATCAGTACTTTCATACTTCTGCCTAGGATTTACCAGACTAAAATATGTGCTCACATACCCTTAAAATATTTGAGGTATGCACAGTAAATCCATTACTTTCATAACATGTCAGACATACTTGTGAATGCGCAGAAGAACTGGACACCACATGCTAAGTAGCTGCTTTGTCTCCTTGGAAATACGGATACGCTGTGAGTGCCAGAACCTCCTGGCAGCACAAGCCAGCGCTTCCTGGAGTCATCAGACTAAAGACAGCACCACTGCCACACAGGACAGCGAGCCTGCTCTTCCCAGCACACTTACACAGGCTGGCATACAGCTGGGAAAGGGAATGTCTTCTCACCACCACCATGTACTGCTTTTCAGGACTGGAGTGGCAACAGGAAAACCCTTGGGCAGCTGGAAATCCCCAACAATGCAAGATCACTCGTTAAACCTTCTAGCAATTCCCACAGAAATGATGGAGCTGTGCTGGTCAGGCTAAGATTAGGATCTGACTGCCACTTTTTCTCTCAAGAGAAGACTTTTGTCTTTGGAACTGGGTGTTACCATAGATCAACAATCAGAACCAACAAAGGGCAAAACATATATCAGCATAAAGATAATAACAAGCACATCAAGAAACCCAGGAACAATTTAAGCCAAGAGAAACAAGCAAAGCCAAAATATTATACATCTATACACAATCAGTCTGGTGAAAGATAACATTTACAACAGATGTTCAGGTTCTTGTCCATTTTCTGCTCTTCCAAATTTCAGAAGACAAGTTCTGCTTTGGCAGTGTTATTGTATATGTTTAGTTCAAGGTATTTAGAAAGCATGTCTTCACTTTTTAAAGTTTACATTCATGGTAGGGGCAGAGGGAGGAAATTTAAAAAGTAAATCTAAAAAAGAAAAGAAAAAGAAAAATGTAGGTAAGATGAAGGTGCTGGAATTGACTCTGTTTATTCATCTCTACATGTGAATGTTGATGGTGCACTTCTTCAATCTGAACACACTGACATGTACAGACAATCAAGCACATTGAGCCCAGCAGCAGGGGACAGGGGAAGCAGCTGAGCCAGAGAGGAGACAAATTCAGGGCAGCACTCAGGATGGCAAGGGAGAGTATGTCAGGAATGGGGATTTTAGATCCTAGGAAGGATATTTTGTTCTTTCAGGGTACTTCTATGATTTAGTCCAAAAGCAGGATGCTAGGCAGGTTTAATTGCTGTATTTAAGCCCCCAAAATACAATGTGCAAGGCAAATTTAACAAAATATGTGTCACTTGGTTTTACTGGACAGCTAAGATAAAAGCATATGAAGAACATAACATATCTTCCTTGTATTAATATACAGTATAAAGAAATAGGTCTAGAGCTCAGGACACAAATGGAGCTTTAGATTAGCTGTCAACAATGTCATATCCATGTTAATAATGCCTTTTTCATGCCTGGGGCTGACAGTCTTCCTTATTTTTATTCACAAATTCCATTTAATAACAGCAATAAGTCACTCTAGACAGTGCATTTCTAAGGGATTTCTGCACTTCTCAGGTGGTTAAAATCACTTGACCTTCGGCCCCATGCCTTAAAAACTCCCTAAGAGATGTGCTAAATTGCCCAGAAATACATTGCCTGTCATGTCTTGTTGGTTAATTAAGGGCCAACCTAGATGGCCTATAAGGACTGCCCTTAAGTAATTACTAATTGATCTCCTACTCAAGAAAAATGAATAAATTCCACAGCAGCCACACTGTCACATGGCATTTACTCAAATTCATATTCCTCCAACAGAGGATGAAAAGCACACAGTGAACGGGTATTGAGAGCAGAAACATCTTCAGAGTAGCAAAGCCTCAGTCCCAGAGTTTCTCATGTCTTACTGGTTGTAGCTGCTGCTCTCAGCCCTTCACTTGCATTGAAATATCCAATATTTTCCATCTGCATTTAAATGCTTTGAAAGATATTTAAACTCTGTTACAAATATCCATCCAAGGTATCTCAGCAAGAGTGCTAAATTGTCACCTGATGAAAGCTAAATAGTCATAGCCTACCAAAACAGCCAAAGGAAACACATTTCAAAGCTCTTTTCTGAAGAAAGGAAGTGGGATTTAGGCTGGTATAGGAGACGTTCTTGTAGCTTTTTTTTTTTTTTTTTTTTTTTACCTTAATTGTTTGTCAGAATTAATGATAGAAAATTCCTGGCATTTTGCATTTTCTGTCTAAAACTCGAAAAAGTCCAAAAACCTGCTGTTACCTTCTGTTTTGATAAGATGATGAGAATCCTCTGAGTTGCATCAGGAATCTTGACAATGTATAGGAAGATATATTCAGGTATGAGCAATATGAATGCAATGCTCTTAAGAAATGTATGGATAACAGTATCTATTAGCCTCCTATTAGAGCCAGTAAGAGCACATTTATATATTATTCTATCCAAGAAGTTTTCAGATACTGACTTTTCACAACTACATCAGTGGTTTACATGTCTCAAAACTACTCAAATGGAACCACCTCTGAAACATTTCCCTCGCACTCACTGGATGAAACTAGGACTCATTGAAGTCAAAGATAACATTTCTGTTGACTTCACTAGGAGGACAAGATTTTAGTACTGTAGATATCAATAGTGTAGAACTGTACAAAACTTAGGACCCACACTTATGTATGATAACATATGGTACAGGAGGATAAGCCAGTTTTTTAGTACCTCATATGAAAAGCTGCAGTGGTTCCATGCTTCAACTAATGTTTTATGCAGGGCTCTCCCCAGTCCTCTGAAACCACATTAAGGGAAGAGCAGCATTTACACTGATTGCATAGAAACAGGGAATAAGAAATCTGGAAACACACTCTGATCACTGTGGGGGTATTAACAGCAATTGCATAATGCTAGAAATCACATTAAGATACCTGTCTCACTTATTAAATGCTTAACTGCTTTATTTTCCATACCTTTTAATATATTAAATGTTATGAGTCAGTGTATGTAAAACTGTAAATGTTACGGGTGGCTGGGACCCGTGACATAAATATACCTTCTGGTCATTATGAGTACAAAACTGGTTGCTAGTATTTTTCTTCGGTGTACTGTACTGATTGTTTTAAAATATCAAGAGATTGATAAATGAAATGAATGCACTAATCAACAGGCATTCCTGAAGCCTGTTTGAAACAGAGATAAACACTGAGCTAGAAAGGGCTGCTTCCCCCACCTGAATAAAACCAAAGGATTGAAAAGCACAGTCAAATCCAACAACTGCCCTTTCAATCAGTCCCCTGGTACTTTGTGTTAAAATTACATCCTGACCTATTTCTGCAGATGATGCAATTCTGGAATAATATGTTTGATTAAGTTGGCTACCAGCAAGATGTGTAAACATATGCAACGTAAGCTAATTTTTTGTGATATAATATTTGACTCAGAAGATGCAATGAACTGGCATTTCTACTGTGGTTGGTTTGTTTTTGTTTTTTTTTTTTTTTCAGAACCTCAGAGCTCAACTAGATGTTTATGATGTTAAACTGATCTTAACCAAACATCATTATTTAGTCATCTTTTTGGTGTAGCTGGAAAGCATATTCCTTTAAAAATAAAGGAATAATAATAAAACTGATAATTCTGATTCCTGAGTGTGTCTACTTTCTTGCAGCTGAAAAGGCCTTTGCTGTCATCATGTTCTGCAATGATTTCTGTGTTTTTCTATAACATTTTTCTCCCTACACATGTGGGTTTTATATCCTCTTCATGTTGGTATAACATGAAGTCTTATGTGGAATTTAGAGGATCTGAACTAAATGTAGCTAAAAGGAACTTTTGGATGAACTGCCTGGGATTTGTTCAGATCTGTTAAAGTAATGGGGGAAAGCACAAAAGGATAAAGAAAAGAAAGGCCTTAATCTTTGTTCCATGAGTGATAAAGCAGCATCACATGGGTGAAAATTGGCCTGACCTTCACCCACATGATGCTGCTTCTGCCTCAGCCACTCTTTCTTTGCTCTGATTAAGTGAAGATAGCCTCTTTCTCTGCAAGGAAAAGTCAAAGAACAAAAAGAAAAAAAATCCTGTCTTAACTATAAAAGGTTTATTTTTTTAATCACAGTTGGGCTCATACAAGCCAGTTTCTAATCTTATTTTTTCAAGCTAAAAAAGTGCCTTTTTAGAATTTCTTTGGCTCAGTTTCTTTAGCCCCCCCCTCGAACCTCAGGGCCTAGATCTTAACTTGCTTCCCTTGGATGTGCTTTGTTGCTCATCTTCACTTTTACATGATAGCTATTTGACTTAAATGGATTGTTCGCCAAAGGACTGCCCCTTGGGTATGGGAAAACTGGAGGGAGGGAGAGGAAAAGCAGTACTCAGCTGGTTTAAATGGCACATACAGTATATCTATTGGCAGGGTATTGCCAATGCTCCAAGGAAACTTTTTGTACTCAGCCTCTACCACTGAATGACATACACTGAGGTCTGATTTTATGTATCAAGTTATCCCTGTTCATACAGACTAAGGAACTTTACTGCAACACTGTTGACAAGCAGTTCCTGTGACTAATTTTTTAACAGCATGATATTTAACATTTGACAAGGATATAATAAGTCATTCTACAAATTGTCAACATGCTTCGAGAGCTGGTAATGTCTTCAAAGGTTTCAAAGGGGGCATATTGAAATTAGTCTCTTTCGTAATGTGTTACATAAATATTTTTGTTACATTGTTGCAACAATGTACTTTTAATTGGATGTTAATCTACTGAAAATCACTTAAACTCATGATTATGTACGTGTATCTATGTATGAATGTATCTGGCTGAGAAACTTGGCTGAGATTCAGTGAATTATTGGCCAAGTCCACAGGCTAGCTTCAATTTGCACTGGTCATTTTTTCCCTCGGGAGCTAAGAATATATGATGCTGTGCAACATAATGGAATGTCACTGTAATGTGCAATGTCTGTTATTGTATTACATATCTGAGGTAGGGAATGAGGAAAGACCTCCCCAGCTTACCTACAGCAGGCATTAGATGGCTTTTAGCTGGAAACACCGTACATTACTTAGACACGCTATATTGTGAAATGGCAAATTACTTAGTAATTTCACAGTAGTCTCTAAAATTGAAATCAGACATATTGATACTACCATGCTCTGTGACTACTGATTAATTAGTGTTGGAAATAGCAAACATCAATTCACTCTGTTTAGAAATTTTGCAGCAGCTATGATTTATAAGAACATTCTTAAAATACTGATTCTAATTTTGATATGATAATATACTGTCACTAACATTTCTTCTTCTTTGGCAGTGGCTTCAGAAGCATCAGCATGAGTTGTTTTCTGGCTTGGAGAGACATTGTCTAGCTATATGTCCTCACATACACAGTTGAATCAATATATTAGTTTTTAGTGATATAACTGAGATCCACAAGACCTAGTTTTTGAGTGTGTAATAATACTGGTCACATGATCTAAGAATATGTTTCCATTTGTTTTCCCAAGTAACCAATGGGCACCATTGTGTCCACAAACAGTACCACAGTACCACACAAAATGCTGTGGTTGTAAATATGTTCAACAGTTAGAATTTGGACTCTGGTTCAAAGCTCATTCAAGTCAATGAAAAGACTGCTATTGACTTCAGTATGCTTTGGCTCCATCACTTGATTCTTTGCTTAAAATTCTAATGATTAGTCAGTGGAAGAGGCAATATTGTGAGCTGTTAGTGCTGCAGTCCTCTAGCTAAAAATAAAATTATAGGGAAAGAATCTTAGGAGAGAAATTATAATTTGTATAGCAAGTTTAAGTTACTTTGTAATTTTACATGTATGATCATCAACACATACACATTTATGAATATTTATAGGGAATGGTTGCATAATATATACATATATTCACATGCAACCTTCATATTCATACAAATCCTACTAAGAATTCATGATATAAACCTTTAGGGATTGATTGCCCAAAACATGAGTGTCCAGTGACATCCGTGGTGCTGCAGGGCATCTGCAACACCCACAGGGGAATGGCAAATATGACAGAATGTCTGTAAGAGTCATATTTTCTTCTGAATTGGCAGTAGGAGGCTGGTGGATCCCCAGGTCTTGCCAGATGGCATCAGAGTCCTGGATTGGGGCAACTGAAGGGACCTCTTAGCCTCAGTAGTTAATTGCTAACAATGGATTATCAAGGTTCTGTATATTTTATCCATAATCATGTTACAGAATTGTTTTTAAGTTCAGAATTTGCCAAAGCAACTGGTTTTGATTTTGTGGCTTGAATCATTATTTCATTAACAAGAGGACAGCATTCATGATGACATATAAAAAACTGACGCCATAGGCTAAATTTAAAAAGATGGAACATACTGAAAACCACATTAAAAAACAAAACAAAACAAAACAAAACAAAAAAACCAACAAGAATGTGTTTTTATTTAAACCACTAAAAATACATTAAAATAGATTTTTGGTTGAATTGTCTGGTTCTTCTAGCATTTCTCAGTGCTAAGGCGTTACTTTCACATACCCATAAAAGCTCACATTGGGCATACAAGGTACCACCCTCACAAGTAAAGAGGCAGAGTATTTTGCTAAATTCACCTGCTAGTTAGTAGCTATCGACAGGATTAATCTGAAGCCTTCCTCACCATCTTAAGATAATGAGGACCACTACAATTTTTTTTATTTAAAATACTCTGCGACAGCCATCATATCTTACTGAAAATGCACGTTTCTACATATTAAATTGCTCTACATACAGCCTGTTTTGTATGACTTTTTCAGTTCATGGCAGCTGCCTCAAACAAGCTTGAAAGGCTCTATTATGGTCTTTTGGGTCAAAAATGGCTTTTTTTTTAAAGTGCCAAAGTACTTGGTTACAGTGAATTGGTAATACAATATCCACACCATAATATGCATATTGTGCATGACAAAAGGCGAATAATTTGTAATCCCCATTTAAAATAAAAGCATAAATACCTACTGTATTCAGCAGATCTGAAGTGTTCTACCAGTACATATTTAAAAGAAACTCAGTGTGTGTGTGTGTGTGTGAAAGACCAAAATAGTCTGCACTTATTTTGTGCAACTTCCTGAAAATTCTTTTTGAATTTATTTTCTTTCCCACTATATTATTAACATGGAATCACTATTACAACATAGTTTAGGAAATTGACAAATGAAACTCTACATGCAAGTAACAGGAATGAAGGCAGGAGAATTGATACTAAGTCCATCCCACATGTAATCCCCCAATATGACAAAATTTCAGATCAGAAAGCTGTCTCATCCTTCTTGGAGGGCCCATTTCCAGCTCTGTCATTCACACAAGGAGTCGTTTCTCCGTGGCAAAGACAAGACCAAAATGAGGACTAATGCAAGACCCTGTGAGTGTCAGAAATTAGGTTATGATTATTTAATTTCTCTGTCTCTTTGTTACACAAATTCAACCCTCTAACTTTTGAAATTTTTTTGTATAGTCCTTGATTATCTATAATATTTGTAATCTTTTTGTAACAGAAGAAAAGATCAGGTGGAAGCTTTGGCAGGGAGAGAGTAAACCTGTCCAATGGCACCACCAGACATGGTCAACGCTAGTGACTGCCGTAGCTGTACTGTATGCCCACAGTCCTCTTGTCCTTCGTACATTCCTTATTTGCCAGAAGTTTGGTTACTCTGCCTGATGTTTCTCACAGATTTTTCCTGATAACATGTATAAATATCATCCTTCCTTCTATTATATTTGTTTAGCAATCCACATGCAGTATACATAGTATGTGGACCTGCATTCATTCGCAAAGCCTGAAGATATTGTTCATTATGGTTTATGTGTTAGAATAGATAAAAAATATTACCAGAAGGGTGCATTTTAAACTGGCAAAGAAAAATGATTGACAGCTACCATAAGTACTTTTGTCAACGCTTTGGCATGTTATCAGTTTGCAAAGCTATTCTAATGAACAGTGTCCATACTCACCAGATGTGCTATAAAGAATATGTCAGATACTTGTAAAATTCTACTGCAGCCTTAATGCCAAATGTGTAAGATACAAACAAGTTAGGCTACAGATTTTGATAGATAAGTTTGGATAAAGATAAGATAGATAAGATTGGATAAAGAGTTGAGCCTAAAGGGTCAAAGAATGTAAATAATTCTAGGCAGGAACCTCTTGGCTAATTTCAGAAAACGTGGATTATTATCTCTATGCTCAAACAGTAAATTGCCTTGGATAAATTTGCAACATTAATACTGATGCAGGGAGGAGTAGAAAATGCTTAATTAAAATAAGGCATTATCTCTGTATTTGAGAAATTAAAAAAAAAAAAAAACAAAAACAAAAAAAACCAAACCACCACCAGTATTTAATATTCCTGTTTATCCTTTTATTCCCAAGTGCCCATTCCTACCTCACAAACATTATTGTTTGCATAGGGTACAAGAACAATAACTAAAACAAAGTCTGACCTTCATTTGGGGGGGAATTTAATTATTTCAGGCTCTTAAGACACCAAGAGGTTTTCAGCAATGCCTTTTAACCCCAGTTTTGAAAGAAATATCTACAGAGAGGTTTCTAAATTCTCCAGAACACGGCAAGATTGTGCTCACTCTGGGTTCACATCTATTCTGACTACCTGAAGACTGCATAGCAGTAGAAGTTGTGCATGGAAGGGATCTTGTTTCCTCCTGTGACTTTTTCAAGTAATCCCAAGCCACTCATCATGGCATTCAGAAGTGTTTATGCACTTCTAAGGTTCTAACTATGAAACAACAAATAAATTATTTTAGCAAAGTAATAAATATAAAATATTTTGTTAAAGTTTACTTCTTTTGGGGACTGTTGGGACTGATATGCTAGAAACAGGACATCAGACTTTTGTTTGTCTTTGTTCCAGGAAAGAGATAACACATATTTGTGGATTCAAGTAAGACCTGCTACACAAATCGGGAATTTTTTTATATCATTTCCCTGAGAATATACTGTAAAATTCTGAAAAAAAATTAGCTAGATTATTACCACTTTCTTGTCAGTCTCCCAACACAGATGTTAGATATCTGCTTGAATTACCTTGAAAATTGGTCCAAAAAATATATGTTTATTTAGTGATATTTATTTGCATTGACTCCTTCCACACTGCCTTTGCTAAGTAAAGCTAAATAAGATCATGATTTTTGTAGTAAGGTCTTTACATCTGCCATAATATTCATTAAAAAGGGTCCATATTCCTTCCTTGAACTTTGAAAAATTCCCTATTGCCATGGGATATGGGCATGAACTCCAATGCTGTAGATGTCTAAAAGCACTATTTTTGCATTGTACTAAAGTATGCACTGCTGGTGATTTCAAGTGTGTCCAGATGCTCCCAGTTATGTGGAACAGTTAATATTTGGCTGGTATCTTCCCACTTGTCCCTGCAATGGAAGGGTGATTCTCTTATGACCTCGGAGGCTCAGTGTCAGAACTTTCACTGTCCTCATGTCTTCCCACTAGTTCTCCCTCAGAGTTACTGTGCATTCATACAGACTAATATTTTCAGAGTGTAAGTGAATAAAAAACCCCAGAGTTTATTAGGAGTTGTGTCAAAATTACAAACACAGAGGTTGGTATATATGCATGCTAATCATTTCTAGTTATGCATGAAGTTAATTTACAAAAGAAGATTTACATTATTTTAATGGCATTCTCTACAAATAAGATTCAATTATTTCAGTTTGGTTTTGATGCCTTTTTACGTTCTGCTTGTTTTAAGATGTGTATTAATTTGCTTTATCAATAATATGAAAAATTAATGGAGCTCTTATTAAGGTTAAAAGTACCTCAGAGAAGTCATCACTTGTTAGCTCTGTTTTATTACTATGATTGCAACAAAGTTGTATTGCTATTACTGGCAAAATAGTTACTCCCTTTTCACTGTCAAGCTTCAGATTGCTTTCCTGCTCTTGCTCCTTGAGAGGAGCATTTGGAACTGTTCTTTAGAGCAGCGTGGAAGCACTTGCAGAGCAGCACAGAGGAATGGCATCCATGTGTCCTCCATGTCTGGCATACCTGTGACACCCTGGCCTCTTCCTCATCCCCTGAGCACACTGTGCCACACTATGCCAGCTCTGGCAGATCTGCTCCCTCCAGCACAACTCTGCAAGGCACCTGCGGAATGGGACACCACCAACCCTGGCTGCCCTTGGCCCCATTTCTTCCTGAGCTCAGCTGGACTCAGTTCACAGGCCTGAAACAGTTGAATAAATCTAACAATTTTTTCTTTAATAAGTCTAATCCTTCAGATTTCACGAAGGCAATTTTCCTGTTGATTTCAACAGAAGTTGTATCTGAAGATGAATGGCAGGGTAATACCCATTTGAAATATAAGTGGACAGCAGCATCAGATCAGATGGACAGTGAGAAAAGACTGAAAGGAAAATGATGACAGGGCACTTTTTGTTAAGTTCTGATCCAATGAAGAGGGTCTCTGGTTAATACAATTAAGTAGTAATTTTTTGGAAAGGAGAAATGACTCTCACAGCTGTATCAACAATATCCACTCTCTTAAAAAAAAAGTGCAGCTGACTTGACATGTCAACCATCACATATTTGGTTATGAAAGCAAAGAATAAGCCATGCTGGTCAATTGCACAGACTTGGAATGATGCCACTGAAAAGCTGGTCTGTAAACTGATGCTACCTTATTTCATGAATTCTAGGAGGGCTTGCTGAGATTTAGCAACAATGCAGAACTACTACATTCCTCATAGATATTTCTTTTCTTGTTACATGAGATCCATGCATGAAGTGAAAAAGAGCAAATGAACATCAGGTTTACATCACCACTGATATATGAATGATTGATCACCCATTAAATCACACACAGAGCCAGTAACAGCACACGGGGTAGTGTTAAAGTAAAATGTTTGATATTCTTTAATTAAACATGGAAATAATATGATGCAGTCTGTATTGTAAATGTTATTGCAGATTATAGACCTAGAGGAGAGGTGTTATGCCACCTTTATAGCCTCCAGTTTCTGGAGAGTGTGACTTAGGGCTGCTCAGGGCTACCCTAAATTACACCAGTTGGTAATGACTCCCAAAGGGCTGCTATGCATCCAGTGGTTGCTGGAGTGTAAAGTACTTTGGCTATGCCAGAAGCCCATCATTTCACAATGGAGGCTGAGAGCAGCTGGCATAGTGCTTGGAGGAAATCCCCAAGTAGTGGTTTAAGACATTTTTCTAACACTTTTTATCATGAGAGTGATATAAAATAAAGGCCAGATTTCACAAACACACAGGAGCTTTTTCATTTTTATATAAGCATCTGTAGATGTGGTTTGATAAACTTGGAGATGAGGGTTTCTATAGGATTTCAGAAGAGGTATCATACTAATATTGCTTCAGCTTGGCAGTATTCCAGATTTCTGTTATGGCCCCAATTCTCTGTCTGTGCAGTGTAGCACCATTGGCTGTCAAAGGCGTATTCCTGATTTACATCTGTGTTAGCAAAAGAACTGGATTCCCCCTTGTATGTGCAAGTTTTTCAGTTCAAGTTTGTATTCCAGCCTTTGCTGGAGCTGCCAAAGACACCAGTTGAGTTTGCATGTATAGAAGATTCGTTGAGTACATATCTCTGTAGCTCGTTCAAAAGCTCAGCCAATTTAGGCAGAGTGAGTGATGAGTGCACTATTTTTTCTGTACAGTGTGTGGGTGGGCCAACTGTTCTTACCTGAATAACTGAAAAGGGCAGCTGTGAAATGATTACTTAATACTGGCGGTTTTGAAGATTTAATTTTGACCTATCTCTAGGATGTTATTATGTGAACATTCTGAAAACAATAACTGACTGCTGGCAGTAGAAACTCATGACTCTCAAACTGAGTGAATGCAGTCCAAAACTCAGCTGATAACAGTGTTTTCAAACCTCTGAGGCAAAAAGCCACCACTTATGATCTTACTAACTGTTCTATGAAACACAGGTTAAAATAAAGTAATTTACAGAGATATACACGGTGCAGAAAGTGCTGGGAAGCTGCCTAGGGAGAGGTGGTTATCAGTTCTGTGCAAAGGTATATTTTTTAAAAAATCTGTAAGCCCGAATAACATCAAGAAGAATGATGATCTTGTGGATAGGTGAAATGTTCCTGGATGTGAACTCATAAAGGCCTGGCTTTCAATTTAAATGGAGAAAGGTGAGTGTGCATGCAAGGGCTATACTGTAACTTTCCTAAAAGGAAGAAAAACATATCATTCCCTTTTTTTCCTTTGAGCTAGTGCTGGCTAGCAGGTCTGCATAGAGTCACAAAGGGTCAAAAGGAAAATGGATGAAAGAAGCTAACACTGTATTTTGTCTGCTCCCTACCTATATATCCTCTGTGCAAGGAGACGTGAGATTGTCCAGCACTTCAGTCCTCTTCCTGGAAAGTTCATTAAGTTGTGAGAAAACTTGTTTAGTGCCCTGTACATATTTGAAGATTGATGCATGATGAATTAATTCCCAACAGAAAATGAGGAAACTGGATAAGAAAATCTTAGAATGAATCATAATAAAATTATCAGAAAGGGGGATGATCTAGCCCATCATTTGGCAGAATTGATTTCAGCTAAGTAAATTCTGATAGTGGCCTATCACTCTGGGGTTTTTTTAATTATTAAATTATTTTTAATATTAGAGGTACCTGTTAGTATTCTCTAAGCAAGCCATTTTGGTGCTTAGCTTCTATTTCTGCAACCTGGAATGACATCATCATGTTAGAATTAATATAAGCCAAATATTGGAGATCAATCATAGCTTTAATATGCTTCATTCTTTCACTGGATCCTTTCTGGAACTTGGAAAGAAGCCTAACTAAACTTAAATGGTTTGTACCCTACATATCAAATGACCCCAGCCAAAATTCTTATTCACTTTAACAGTGTAACCTTGGCATAAATCTTTGGAAAGCCAATATTTTACTCCACAGTTGCACTGAAGCTGGAATATGGTACCTGAGGACAGGAAACACTTTTGCTGTAATGTTAAACCTACAGATTTTCATCTCCTCCATGCTTTCAAGATTTGTTCTTGAAGGTAGAAAGGTAGGGATGGACGAATATGTATTAAAGAGAGCTAAAGCAGGGGCAATGATGAACAAATACCATTATTTTTCCCATAGTTCTTGAAGGAAGCTAAAGTAGAGATGCAGAAAGTCAGTTACAGTGATGCACTTCACTTACCATGGGTTCATGCAGTGCAAAGAGCTTAATGTCTGCAGCTGAGCTGGGCCTAATGGGCATCAGTTGTTATCTTTAGAAATGAAGCCTGTTAGAGGCAGCCTGGCTACACTAGATGGCTAGTGGGATTTACAACATCCTTACGACTTTCTCTTACTTACATTTTGCTTAATTTTCATCCAACAAAAGCCATCATCTGACTGGTCTACCCAGACTCAAATTTTGCAGCCTGAGCCCATTGGTGAGGGTTTAGTGAGAAACTGAAAGGAAAAGAGGGGTAGTCTGCAAACATAAAGCTGGGGATGGGTAGCAGGGGGAACTGCTGAATGACCTATGTAACCTGACCTGCATTCACATTTTTATAAGCTTTCTATATATGGGCTTTTATACATACATGTGTGCATATATGCATATAGCACTTTCTACACTTTTCTTATTTCTCTCCCTGATAACCAGAAACTGCTGTAAATCTTCTAACAGAACACCAGAGACTTTTGCATGCTGCCTTACACCACACAGGCTGAAAACCCTTTTCCACTCTACCTGTCCCACAGCACTCCCACGGATACTGTAAAGCTCCTGCCATAAATCCTCACGCAAATAACCCCAACAGCGTGCCACCAACCACTTTATCTCTTGCCAGTCTTGCAGACTGATTTAAGGTTAATATCCCCCAACAATTTCATGGCCCTTTTAGGACATCAAGCATAGGAAGGAAGACCTTTTTCTCACCAGAATTAGGGACTTCCAGACCTCTGTCCTGTCTGAGAAGACTTTAAAGCAGGGAAGAAGGTTGCCTGTATTTTCTTGCCCCACCACAGTTGCATACAAAGGCCAAAATATAAACTTATCTCTGTGGAGGCATGGAGTTTTAAGGATTTATCTCTTGAAACAAGCATTTGATTTAAAAGAAGCACTGTGAAACCTTCCATAAATCATCATACACTTGCAATTTTTTAAGGAAAACTGTTACATACCTGATTTAAATTGATCCACTTTAATAAGAATCTCGTTTATTATTTATATGCCTTATAAAGCTCCTGACACATGAGGAAGTTATGAGTAACTAAGGAAGTTCACAGAGCAAAAACTTATTACCTGTTATTGCTGTTCCTTGACTATTTTGATGGTTGCATGCTGGGTATGTTTACACAAAAAATCAGACTCCCTATCACAGTAATGTGAATTTAACAGAAATGTTGCTAACAAAAACACCATTGTACAGCAAAATACTGCTCTGCCAGGTTTAAGTATGGATAGTCACAATGGACTGAAATGAAAAATACCAAGAGGTATTCCTCCATAGAGTTGCAACAGAGGTACAGTTGCCTGATAGCTCTGTTTATCAAAATCCTGACAAAGCTTTGATGAAATATGGAATAAAATGTAATTTTATTCAGACCATTTAGAAATAAAGCATTTTTTACTTCTTTTTGCCTTTTTTTTTTCAAATGGTGGATTTCTTACCAAACAAGCTCAGTTTCAGTCTCAGATTATCATTTGACATTCCAGTTGCATGGGTGTCTTTGCATAAAGGCAGACAATTTTGCAGTGAAGTTCAGAGCTGTTTAATACATGAAACTGGATTCTAAAGGTTGCAGTTCTACCAACAAAACTCAGAAGAACAGTGATTTTAATAACATGCAAACCAAATGGAATGGTTTTACACTTGGCTGAATTCTGACATAGGTGAGTGGGACAGCAGGAACAAGATGCAGGAGGCAAATCTGGAATATTGGAAATTACAGAAAAGCATGGGTACACAGATTTTAGTTGGATTGGTTGTTTCCTCCACACGGGACTATCTGTGTTTGGGATTGCTCTGTTTAGGGTGGCAGGGAAGGAAGCAGGTGGCAGGGTAGCACACAGCACAACATTTTGGGGATAGTGTGGGAAAAACTGTTTGCCAGCCTAAGCAAAGGAAAGATGCTGTTTATTTTTCCAATTGTCCTGCAAAAGGCTACTTGAAAAGTGCAGTGAGTTTTGACAAATTGTCAAAATCTTTGAGATGGCTCTGATGTTGTCAGAGCATTTTTCTCTCACCTCACACAAAGCTTCTCAACTCTTCCTATTTTAACAATCCTAGCAATAAAAAATCATCAGATACTCTTTTGCTATTTTAAATGGCTATTGTTTCACTGTATTTAATCATTAAGGAATCAGAAGGGACACATTTCATTGAAAAATGTTCATTTGACCCTTTGTAAACAGCAACTTGAAGCATTTTAACAGGCTTTTCAAACTGTTTGGGTAGAAATAAAGAAGCATCTGGTTTGAAGCACACTTTCACGTTGCATTGTTTATGTTGATAGCTTAAGTTCTTTGCTGTGCATTGTTATTTATGACAATTGAATGCAGAACATTTTTGATTCAACAAAGTACTTTTGTTCTACAACCTGGGAATAAAGCAATCAAAGCTGAGGTGATGACTGATTCCATTTAGAAGGTGGATTCCAGCAGTCCTATTAGTGTTGAAGAAGGGAGGGGGAAGGAAAGGATGGAGCAGGTAACTAGGGGATACAAATTAAAAAGGGTGAGAAATCTGGGAAAGAATACTGCTGATGGTATGCACTATATGAGAAATTTCCACAAGTCACCGAACCCATGGGAAGAAATTGCAGGAATCTGACCAAACAAAAAGGCACGAATTCTATATNTTTTAATCTGGGAAACTTGCAAGAAAACATTGATGTTTCAATCCTCTTGTCCTCTTCTCCAATAAAAACTACAAAAATACACACATCTGAAAAAAAATGTTTTCGTAGTATTTCTTATATTATTTCAGAGTTAAAAAGCAAACCAAATTATGCATGTTATAAATGTAAAATCGGTCAAATGCCAAAGTAATAGAGAAAAATAAATAACAAAAAATAATACGGACTTATAGACGTATTGGCAGAACTGTCTCAGAAAGTTCATAAAAAGGCTTATCAGAACACTGTTTTCACCAGACATTGCCTATATATTAAAGAAGTGTATATAAACTTAATAATATACAATTATCAAAAATATGTAAACTATTAAATATACAAATACATTTATTAATCAAACCTTTAATTCTGATATTATTGAAAATGTAAAAAAAAATAAAAGGAACAATGAACTACTCAAGAGCAAAGTTTGTGATTTTTAAAGACAAAAGGCTCTATTTGTTTAGAAGTGGGTGCAGGAGAAGTACTCGGGTTCTAAGGAAATCTTTTTTCTAAATATTCTATGAGGGTTTTAAGGGACAGAAACAGGTTTAGTAACTAATAAGCATTACACATTTCCAATGCAGCTGAGAAACACATTTATGATTCTGACTTTTCTGTTCAATTTGTTCAGTCCCATGTTTCTATTTACTGTGTAAGGTGCTGATTCTGAAGCCAGAGCAGCTCACTTAATTTGATTTCAGAGCTATTTCCCATAGATCATCCATTAGGACTGAGCTCCAATAGCAGCAAGCAGAAACCTGACTAGCCCTAGTGCTTGCTCCCAGGATATATGTTATTTTCTTAAATACTCTTATTAGACTTTCTGGTTTCAGCCATGTTCAGCAATTCAGTAGCAGCAGTATTCCAATCTAAGGAGTATAAAGCAATTAACTATTTTTTCCTCTTGTGATGGTAGCATCTTCAGCTTGTGGTTTGACAGAGCTTTTTAGTCAGGGTGAATTAAGCACTGTATGCCTCCTTTGCCTGTTCTCCCCTCAAGACTTTGGCTCTCTGCTATTTAGTTCCTCTCAGGCTGTTTTCCTTTCATTTGCCTTATTAGTAGGTAGGTCAGTAGCTGATGCCACCTACTGTGTGCATCTAAAGGCTCTTCTTTTGTTTCCTTTTTTCTTAAACCTCGAGTTACCACTTTCTTTAGTAGTGATTCACAAAAGATATTAAAAAATCATTTAAATATCTTATTAGGAAAAACATACTGCACCTTCATTTACAGCTATGTATACAGCTTTCTTTATAAGTATGTATAGTCCCAGTGCCTTGTCCAGATATCTTAAGCTGACAATGGTAACAAAAAATCCAAATGGTTTACAGATATATTACATATTAATTAACATCTTTCCATTTCCAGAGCTCTTTTCATCTATAATAGTCTGGTGATTTCTTTTTTCCTTCCTCCACTCAGAAACCGCTGGAAGCTGGGGAAGGTCAGACCTTGGCTGTGCTGTTAAGACCGAGGGACAAATTGGCATCTATATATCAGATCTGCGTTGCCTCCCTTGAGCATTTTTCCAAGAATCTGAACAAATGCAGATGATGATATGGTACTTCTGGGTCATTCTTAGCTGTAGAGGAGTGTGAGGCAGTGTGTATGTGTGCTTGTGTACATATCTCAGCAGGAGCAAATAAACTGTTGTAAGGAAAAACCATTAGTATGGAGGGCAAAAAAAGAAGAGGATAAGTATTAAATGTGTTCTCAAATGCTGGAATGGTCAGAGCAGTCCTGCATGTGTCTCTTTACTTTGCAGTCTAAGGTAACTAAAAATTTTCTGATACTCTACCATTCTTATCTTTAATGCTTTGCTGTCATTTTAGCTCTCCCTTTTAGTGAATCATTGGCTTTGAGAGTGGTTCCACTAATGCTCTTTTTCTATATTACATCCTTTACGCTATCAGCTACTGTCTTCTAATATCCTCCAAGTTCAAATGTGAACCTTTCTTGCCCAGATGGCTTTCATCTACTCCTGAACACACTATGTAGATATTACTCTTTATGGGACCTCTGTTACTCTGTTTACTTTTTGAATTATTGCCCCATGTCTATCCCTTTCTGTGCAATATCCTTTAGTCATGCAATATGTTGGTTTCTGCTGTAGTCCTTGTTTTGTCTATTTTTATACCTAGTTTCTGCTAGCTGCCATTGCTCCACTGCCTGGCTTGATATATCTACAGAATATAATGAATAAGGTGTTGTAGATTTAAGAGAGTATTTTGGGGCATACATCACATACTTATATTCTTTACTATTTAAAAAGGAGATAATTTGCTCCAGTGAGTTAGTAGTACTAACTACTATAAATATAAATCCATGGAAATAAATATATATACTAGAAATACTATAAATATAAATCTGTACTGACATACTAATCCCTGAAGTTCTTAGATATGTTTCTGAACTTAAATCACTGATGCAAAATCTGGGGTTGGAGGTCTCCAGATGAATTTTAATAAATTTGCTGGTCAGAATAGCTTCATAGATTGAATTTGCTGATGCTGGAATGACAAAAAGCTTCACATCTACTTCATTAGGTTGAATGCGTAGAAAGATTGTGACCATTTCAAGTCTGTACAATCATGTTCCCTCCTCATTTTGCTGGTTTTTCTGCACTATAAGCTCTGGAAAACAGCTGCACCATTCAGTATAGATGCTCAGTGGTGTGTGGCCTCTGGAAGGCTTTCACAGTCATAACCACCTGCTCTGTATGTCAAACATACCTAGCCAAGCAGCTACTCTGCTCCATGACCAAGCCACCGCCAGGAAACAATTGTTCATGCAGCAAACCCAGGTCTACAGCACAAAATATTCCTCAGACTAAAGTAAGAAACATGCATGCTCAAAGCTATACTAGTAGACAAAAACTACATCATGCGCACAGAAATTGGAAAGGAGTGATGAATACCCCTGTAATACAACACAATCAATTCCTGTAATAGCTTGTTTGCAAGGCACTATTCACACTGCTGCATTCTCTCCTTCCCCTTCCTAAACTGAAGCTACATTCAAAATGCAAGCCTGCAGAACCACAACATCAATATAAACAAAAATGTCCAGCTTGTAGAGCATTTTGGCTCATATATGTTCACAAATGTGCAACATGCCCTTGGTTATGTGTGTCTGAACAGAAACACAGACATAATCATATATATAACCAACGCAGTTACAATATAGCAAATCTACATCTCCTGTCTGGTCTGTGGTTTTTTCTCTATAAACGTCAGAGGTCATAGGATCGTCCTGTTTTATGCTTCTCACATTATGCAACTTAAACTTTTTATTCCACTTTATAATCTCTTCTTATAACATGTACAATGTTCATGTCTTTTTGAACTCTTCAGGAGGTTCCTTCTCTAAGCAGTATCTTGTGTCCCAGTTACTCACTAACATAACAATTCAGATTTCTCTGTTGCTTCAGTATCACTTTAATGTTTCTGTTTGAAATGAAAAAAAGAATAAAAACAATACAAACAGTGAATTAACTTGAACAAATAAATGTTCTCTCATGATGCTTTCACTTTGGTGACTGTATTTCTAGAACTTTTTACTCTTATTCCTCTTCTTACAAATTTTGCTAATTTTAAAATTTTCTAAAATTATTACATTTAATTTACCAATGAACAGAATAGTCATGTTTTTCAAAAGTATTTATGAAATAAAATTATGTCTTCAGCTGATTTTGAATTTTCCTTGAGGGACTTCTTTTGACTTATGGAAACCTTGTCTTGTGGCTTCCAGAAAGATCTTAATTATCTAAATCATTGATAATTGTTGGAAGCAAGGATCCCAAATTCTCATTTAGAGAGCTTTACTTACAAATTCTGAGCACCACCAATCACTTTATCATTTTCCATGTGGGATTCATGTAAACAAGAGGCTAACAGTGCTTGTTGTGAAGAGAGAGAAGGGATTGAACTGAAATGCGGAGAACAGAAAAATTGTGCATCTGATTCACTGTAAAAACTTGACTCAGAAAAGGAAATTCACCTGGCAATACACAGTTCTGTTCTGACTTATTAGCAGAAACACTAAAGGCTGCTATCCTGTTTCTACCACTTCAATGATAATTTGGACAGTAGGAGTTTGCATTTCTTGGTTTTGGAATCTTGACAGCTGTGGTTGCCAAATCCTGCCTTCTTGCATTACTTTTGATGCTGGAAAAAATAACCACCGTATGCTTAATTTTACTGTCTTATAAGGGGGAAAAAATCACTGAAAATTACTTTGAGATTTTTATTAATAAGATTAACAATCTCTTAAGAAATCTTTGACAAAGCAACCAAAAAGAATGAAGGGATTACAGACTTTAGATTTTAACGAGAATTGGTTGTTTGTGGTATTTCTTGTTCACATGCAATCCATCATCAGTAGGATGTGTATTAAGATTTCGGTGCCTAGAATCACAAAATCAAAGTATCCTATTTGCATTACTCACGAAGGCTTTGAATCGGACTGGTCAGCTGAATAGTTTAAAAGTGAACATTGGATTTTGTTGGCCATTTTCCACCTTTTTTTTATAGGCAGCAGAGATTTTTAGGAAGGAATTCAGTGGACAGCTGCCCAAATTAAAGAATAGTGAAAAGATCAAAGTAGTGCATATTGCTACTGTGGTAGTTATTAGCATTTGTGATACCTTATTCTCATGACAGAACAGAAAGTGGCATAACATCAATCTCGTTTTGTTCTAAAAAATAATAAAAAGGAGAATTGCTACAAGTACAGCTGTTTTCATTATAATCTCAAGAAAGTAATGGCAGAGTCCTCTTCAGGGGCTGTAATGAAAAGACCTTTGAAGAGCTAGGGTATTCTTCTGTTAGGCACAAAGGTACTGTACGCAGTAATTCCTTTTCTTAAGAAATGGCTGTTCCGTTAGACCAACAGGAACTGATCGTGAGGGTCCTACTATAGCTGAGATGGGGTCATGTAGAGTGGAAATATGAGCTCTACAACCCTTGACCCCTTTCCCTCTTTATTTCGATTCCTTTAACAATGCATGGTTGGCAGACAAAAACAATGGAAAGTTCCAATCTCTTTTGTTTGGCTTGGGAAAAACTCAAGCAAGCTCAGTTTTGTTTTTACCTAAAAGTATGTCTGGGTTTCAATTAAAAGGAGCTACTTTAAGTCTGCTACTCTGTGAAACTTTGAAAAAGCCATTGTTACCCATCCATGATCTAAGCAACAATGAGATACAGATTCTCACAGTGTATCACAGTAAAACTACGTCTCAGTTCTAACTGTAGAGGCTAAGAAAGGATGGACTGCTGGTAAGCTGGATCTTTGCAGAACTCTGTGCCCATTCATGGCTACTTATTAAACCATTACTTATAAAACAGGACACAGTATTTTAGGAAGTCTGTGTCAAGGAAATACTGGGCAAAGGAAGAACTACAAATAGCACCGTTGCAAGCACTGGTGCAGTTTGGGAGTTTAGCAGGTGATTACCTCAACCACTGCCCCCCATAGAAATGCCATATATTGTACTGCAGCGCGAAGCTTGATTAGCTGAAAATTTGAAGTTCAGTACTCTTAAAAAAACCCAGAAACAATGTATATCTTAATTTAAGATTAATGACATGCATTAATTTTAATCTCTTCAGAGATATATGCAGAAGTGCACTCATTTATACCTTTTACTATCACTATACAAAAACTCAGTGTCTCCTTGATATTGTACTTAAGGACATGAATTGTTTACTTTTTGAGGGTTTCTTTGGTTGTTTTTTATTATTGTTTGTTTGTTTGTTTGCTAACAAGGAAGTTTACTTTTGCCTTGTATCATCCTTTGATCCTAAAATTAAGAATTATTACATGATGATGAACTTCTGCAGAACAATACCAGTCCTTAAGACTAAGTTTGCAATATCACACCGAGTGTCCTCAGCTCCACTGATAGAAAAGAATTTGTAAGAAGCAGTTCTGAGGAAGAAGTCACTGAAAAACAAAGTTTCAGGGTAAATTACGACCCACCTCTGGTACAATCTTATTACTGGACATAATGTAATGTACATACAGTTATAGAGAAATATTTACAATAAGGATTACTAAACTTGGGATTTTTAGTATTTGTTTCAGTTTCAAGTTCAGCCTGACATGATAAGGACAAGATAGCTAGACCTAATCCCTCCGGGATCATAGTCTAGATTAAAAAAGTTTGCTATGTTCCTTCTGAATAAGACAAGGCATATAACTTGTTGCCATTGCCAACTACTTGACCAGCTGCAGGAAAGAAAGAAATGTTCTTTTTTAAAATAGAACTAGATAAAAGAGAAGATGGTGTCGTCTACCTTCTCTGTGAGCACTCAAGGAAAACAAAATGTTACCTTATCCACATAAAATTAAGGAACAGATGAAAATGTACCCTCAAGTAGGCAATTTTCACATGCAGACTCATGTTTCTTGTCCAGATGAGACCATCTAGGAAGCAAATTCCTTTATAAGGTACAATTCTAAAGATTGTCATATTGTCAACACCCAGAAGTTTGATCAAAGCCCACACATTACTATCCTGTTGCTTGACAAAGAAGTTGGTTCTTTTTTGTTTTCTCCTTTTTTTTTTTTTTCCTTTTTTTTTTTTCTTTTTAGGGAGGCTATGGACAAAATTTTTCTTCTACATATGTACATGACTTTTAGGAAAACTGTGGATAGGCCTCTGAAGGCAGAATTTAGCTTGGTGCATGGTTTTGATTCACCTTATATTCCTTTAATGTTCAAAATCTTAAAGATTATTCAGATATAATACATGAAAGGGAAAACAATATCTGAAAAAGGACAGAGAACAATTATTCTCTGTTTCAAGGGTGAATTGCCTTAAGTGAGCAGAAATCAGTCACAGGAGGCTGCTTGCTTCACTTATTTTTCTAACTGCTCTGGGCAAATAAAGATTAAGCCATTCTTTTATCAGGCAGGCCCTCTCCCCAGTATAAAGACATAATCAATCTAAATTGAAGGCAACTAAGAGATGCACTGAGGTTTTTTTAGGCAAGTTTTTGCTGTATAATGACAGAAAAGTGTAGGGTTCATTTTCTTTTATATTTTACTCCAGTATATTCAACAGAAATTGAGGTCAAAGATAAACATATGAAATGTTTTATAATAATTTACTGAATAGTTGATAAAGGAGAATTGCATGTCATCTGTAAAAATTTTGTATAGAGATAGTCGTTGTTGTAAAACATGGGTAGCTAAAGTACAAGATCAACTTAGTTTCTCAATACAAAGCCGACTCAGGATGGATAAAAAAAAATTACCCTACACTGAACCACTGTAACCCTTAATCAAATTTAATCCTGTTTTCCTCTTTTGAAAATCTCAACCAAGATGTGGTTCAGAGAGAAGGCAAACAGTTACGGCACCCTAGGCTGTCAAGAAAGATTAAAAAGGCTAAATCTTATTTTTATTCACATCTATACAAGTTCATGATTTTGATAATAAGAAGCATGTTTTATCCAAGACAATAGTGGATTTTTTTTCTGCTAAACCAAAACTTAACTTATGAGCTATTTCCAAGACCAACAGATTCATCCCAGTTTTCTCATAATAGAAATGACAAAAATAAAACTTTTTTCTGAACTCAGGAAAAAGTGTGATTTTCCTCGACCTCTTATGATCAGAATAAAAGAGAACAAAGACTCAAACTAACCACAGTCTGAGTTTTAAAAAAGAAAATGTGGCTTTTCTGCCCCTCTCCTGGTACTTTTTGTGGTTAGGAAAGTTTTGTTGAATCCTAGTTGTGTGTGTTTCTGAAACTGGGACATAGAACCAAGAATGCTCCTTGGTGAAAAATTTTATTTACACATAAAAAGCCTTAAGAGTTCTGCCAGATCAGTTCATATTTACAGAAAGTAGAGAGAGCAACGGGGAGGGTGCAGAGCACATCAGTCATTGCACTATATAATTCATCAGTTAAATAGCAATACGTGTAACTGTCTATCAATTTTACTTTTGTGTAAAGTCACGCCTTAATTGTCTTATCACTTCAAGGATGCACCTTTCATCTTCCAAAAGGATGGACAGCATAAACTTAGTAACACTGATCAACTTCTGAGGTGAACGGATGTCTTAATAACAAATGAGTAAAACAGACAGACCAAAGCAGCACCTAGGAACAGTATTCAGTGCAAATTTCTTCCTTCTACTACTAAAAGGACAGCTCCCACCGTAGCTTTTTTATTTCGAGCCAGGAAGAGTTCCTTAGAGCAGCAATGTGCTTCCAGGAAAAACATTGATAGGGCAGAGATGCTCCAGAGGTATTTTCCCACATACTGAATGCACCTGGGAGTTACGATTCTCATTCTTGTCTCACTGCAGAGAAGATAGGGATGAATTCCAGAAGCTGCATTGGCTGACAGACAGGTAGTTCTACCACAGCATCTGACACTCTGGAACCACAGTTTCTCCTGCTACATCTTGCCTTTGTAGTTCCAGATAAACTTATTTTTCTCTCTCNTTTTTTTTTTTTTGGTGTGTGAAAACATAACATTTTGCAACAGTCATTGAGCTCAATCCAAAACATGCAGCATACAACAGCCTTTTAAATAAACCACAGTTTCTCAGACACTGATAGATTCACCATGTCTTTTCACTTCTAATTGAATGATCCCATTTTCTTCACCCAGCTCTGGTGCTGTACTTAATTTAGACATATTATTAATTTTTTAAAATATTGAATTACTTTAGTTGCATGTTGATACCAATGTTAAAATCATAATTGCATTGAAGTCCTCCTGGATGTACTTTTATTGTCTAGTTTAATGTCAATTCAAGATGAAGTCAACTGATCCTTCCTTTTCTGCAGTGATTAGAGATTCCAGTGCAGATTTTTGTTGGCGGAAAGTACTGTGAATTTAAGCATTCTATAACAAAACAACCAAACAAGAAGAAATCAGTGAACTGAAACACTGCTAAGGGTTAGGTAATTTTTCTTTGAAACAGACTGGTGTTCAGCAGCCCACATTTGTTAGCATGCTGGTGCCTTTTGAAATCAATTATTGTACTTCCTTCTCACAGCAGATGAGGATGGTAAATTAGTTCAGTTGCAGATGAGAACTCAAAGCCTACTGGAAGCTGATTTGTTTGTCATCATCCAGGAACTTACAGCATGAAGCACATCTGTCCCAGCCATCCTCTGTCATGGGGAAAGGAATACTGAGATGTGTGTGTCAGTTTGCTAGCCTGAAAAATGCCCTTCACTTCTGGGTGTCTCCCACTTTGCTTGCCTCAATCGTCTACAATTACTTCAAATTTCAGACATTTACAGACAATCTGGCAATATGCAGAACTGTGACATACCAAAGATTATGCTCATTGACAGCAGAAAATCCAATTCTCATGTGTTTCAAAACTTGGGGAGAAAAGCAGTCAGAAAAAAGAGACTGCCTCCCTAGGATGAAGGCATACATCAGGTTTATCTTTTTTACCTAATTTTCAACCGTATTGTTCCATAATTGTGAAATAAGGGAGTCCCCTTTTCAAATTATACTCTTAAGCCTGAAGGAAGCTCCCCCAAAGCTGTATGAGGGGTGCAGAAATGTGTTACTTATACTATCTTGATGGACTTCAGGAAAACAGTTGTGGGGGGAAATGGAAAAATAAAGAGCAATTGGTAATAAGGGCATTTACACCTCGGTTCCACTTCTAAGAAACAGAAAGGTAATGGGACAAATACCAAAGGCTGGTAGTCCTTGACACTCTCTTTATTAAGAGGTTTTTTAATTTTATTCTTGCGGCTCATATTCAACCTGACAAGTCATGTAGCGATTAAAAATTGGAATGCTGCAACAACAGTGTTAGAATTAGGATCAGTGACTGGTTTAACTCTCCCTGACAAGGAAAGCCTGGCAAATGACTCGGTTCCAGCCAGTAGGGAATCTTCAGCCTCACTGCGCACTGCCAATGCGTCCTGACAAGCCTTGCCAAGACAGCCAACGTGGGCCTAGCAGATGCCCTCAGAAAGTTTTCTCTTCTTACCTTTCCTGTTCATATGCTGTTCATTGTTGCACTCTGAAGAAAGTGTTAGGATATGCCTAATGGAGACTAGATGTATTTTCAAGAGCTTGCAAATAGCCTGGAGATAAGGAATTGAGCTTCTGGAAATGTTTTTAACTCATCATCATTCTGGAAAAACAGATTTTTTGCAATTACTCAAACTCAAAGGTGGGAGGTTTCAGAGCCCAGGTTCTTCCATAATAAAACATTATGAGAAGGTGCTATAAGAAATTACTGTGCAGCAATTACATGATCACAGAGGATAGAAATTTCCATTACAATATGTGGGCTCTGCCATGGGTCCTACAGCATTCAGACAGCCTCAGTGATATATTCAGATAGTGATTTTGGCTCCCCTGGTATGTCTCTCTCTCTTTTTCTCTAAAAAGCTGCCCTTTCTGCTGTACAGTTGAAGGAGACATCTTTGACTGATGTGTTTGAAACATGGGTGGCTTAATATCTGTGTTATAATAATGACTGATTTTCAGTGTCCTGGGAAAACATCTCTCTTGGCAGTTAAGATATAAAAAACAAGTGACATTTTGAAATAAACAAGGTCTACAGGTGGTAGAATTAGCACTCAATCTGTCATCCTGCATGCAAGGCAGAGCCACAGCCACCAGAGGATATAAAACAGAAAGTCTTTTGAGGTAAGCAGACTAAAAGTTTGAGTGTATTACGAAGAAAGTAAAACACAAACCTTGCTCTCTCCCTTTCTCCAAAGCTGTTACAGTTACTGGGCATGTTGTTGGTTGGATCTTGGGATAAGCCTGTGCAATGGATTTTTTAGGTGAGGCACAGGGTGCGCAGAACTGGCCCCACTCCCTTTACTCCTGAGGTTCATCTTGTCACGGCCGAGCAGCTCGGACGGTGACGGCGAGTTCCTCCAGGATTCGAACCGGCGTCCTCAGAGGAGGAGCCGGCTCCACAGGGGGGGGGCCTACGCCACTTGGCCAACGCCCGCCGCCTCTCAACTGTAACATACAAACAGCAAAGCAATAATGTCAGGCTGTTGAGAAATCCTGGGAGCCCACGTGGGTCAGAGCACCAGGGGAAGACCTCGCCTTGTCCTCTCTGCCACCCAATGACACAAACGTGGCACTGCAGCCACGCCTGTAACACGAATTGGGGCAGGACTGGGCATGTACAGCAAATGGCATTTCCCGGGCAGAAGGGAGGGGCTGGGAGCAGACTTTGAAGAGCCACAGTGGAGGTCTTTCATTCCCCAGGCAATATGAGGCTGGAGTCCTTGGCACTTCTGTGGGCATTTTGCAGCATCAGCTTTAGCAGATGGGCAGTCTGTTCACGTCCTCTGTTTTCTTCACCTCATGCAAAAGGCTGCAAGGTTTGGGCATAGCCTTGAGATCTGTAGCTCTGTAATCTTTCTGTGCCCCTTGGAGATGGAGTCCTTTCCTTCCATGCCAGAAACTGAGATGGGTGGTAATATTTTAGCCAAATATATCACCTGCAACACCAATGGCTCTACTGGCTAGAATCTGAAAGTAAGGAAATAACAGTTTTACCAGAGGTAAAATGCAGAAGTGTTTCAAGGTTTTTTTAAATCTCATTTTCCCAGTTAGCAAAAATTACCTATAGATGAGAAAATCCAAAATTGTAGTGGAGGACTTCAGTCCACACTCAGTCAAGCTCATGCACCATTCTGGTGTAGATTTTAAATATGCAATTGCAGATACAATCTGTATCAGATAAAATATTATTGTGTGATGGCAGAAGAGATACTAATCAGCTCTTGATTAATATTCATTGTATACATATACGTATTCAGGAAATTAAAAAGCATTTTCAGGCAATCAGAGAGCATACAGAACAAAAGACATTCCCAGGTAAGTTGAACAAGCAGTGGTCAAGGCAGTCTCTTGAATTCAGAGTTAGTGAAAGGCCATGCAATTCATTTTTACATTCACTCCAGTGGATTTAGAAAAACTGAGCTGATAGAATCCTTGGATCCCACCCACTTTGGGTGCATGTTTTCTAATTAAAATGGAAATTTGATCAATTATCAAAATGCACTGGCTTATAGAGACATGCCATTCATCTTCTGTACATGTGCCTTGGAAGCAAAAGGAGTGTTTTCAGGTTCTGCAATAATTTAGCCATTAAAAATGTAATTATTATTATTATTACTTTTATTGTTACATCTAAGACCAATGTTGTTAGCATTTTAAATGAGCCAAACCAAACCACTGTCATGTCTTCTAGCAGGATCATACAAAAATAGCACACATTAAATATATAGAGAGAATTACACAGAGGGAGAGAGAAATATATGACATCAACATAGTTATCGTTAAGTACCCTGGCATTTGCAAAAGCTAATCATTTCATAGAACTATTTGCAGATTCAGGTACTTCTCTGTGAAGTCACAATAATCATTAAAGGGAGAGTTTTCCAGAGTTACTTTGACCAGACAACAAAACCCCACTGCTCAACACAAGCTCCCATTCAAACCAGTGGGACTCTACAGAGGAACTCCCCATCACCAGCAGAGTGTTGGTCCTGCCCTGCCCAGTTCTTGCTACACTTTGGACAACAGACTCCCACTGAAAACATACTGAAACTGGAATGCTGAGTAAGGGCACTGGACAAAGAAAATATATTCCTCTTTAAGATATTTGTGGTAGTCTACTAAATCATGGGTCACCTGCTGATGTGTACTTTTTCTAATCCTGTTTTTAAAAGACCTGGGCTTTAAAAATAGAAGGTGGGTGGATACTGGAGAGAACTGCAAGGGTAACTAGATACAAATTAGAGAGCCAAATTCTAGAAAATGTCTGCTGCTGAGGCAAATTAAGAGGAAAAAAATGTCGAAACAAATGAATACTTGGGTGTTTATAGAGACACTTTTTGCCAAAACTTTAAACAGTAACTGGGGAGACCATAATACCTATGGCTACACTAACGTGAGAGAACAAGAGCATGTGAGATGGCTGGTAATGGTGTTGTGTTGCCCTAATTCCTCTCAGACTGGTTACATACCCAGTTAAGAAACTCTGAGCTCATACACATCAACAGCTCAGATGGCAAAGGCCAACCTTAATTCATCCAGAAAGCAGACTGGGGAAAGCCACTGTTAATTTGCTGCCTTCAGGGACAGGAATCTGCTGGTTCCCACCAGTCAGGCCCCAGCAGCTCTTCCTACTGAAAAAGTAGGTAAGCAAAATAATCACATTGAAAACTGAGGAGAAATGAGCCTGAAATGGAGCAGGTGGATGTTCAGTAAGTTCTAAACATATGGAATTCAAAATGCAATAGCTATCTTCTTTCTATGATGCATTGTCTGAGAATGCCCTTCAAGTGAAATTTTGATGATAGAAACACTGGAGGGCTTAAGTGAAATTTCCCCCTCTTTTTACTTACTTATACTTACTTAATCAAAGACTGTAGCTAGCAAAACATGCTGTTACAAGACACAGGTAAGTGCTAAACCCCACGTGAACACCATAGCTTAGTGGGCCAGTAGATCTGGCAAAGGCAGCAAGATCAAGGTTATCCAGGCTCAGGAAAAGCAGAGGGATCTGGTTTTCTGTTTTATAGTGAGAAGGATTCAGTACCTGACATTTGTCCATGTTTCAGTCACCAACCTGCTCACTTTTGCTTCCATACTCAAGTTCCACTTAAATAACTTATTGAAAGTCTTAAAAGTCTAGTCCTATGCTAAGATCTCAAAGCCAGTAAAAGTGATTTTCCACCTAGGGAAAGTGCCAAGGCATTTTTCTATTGCTGTAGCTCCAATTAGTCCAAAGATTAATAGAGATCATCTGAACACCTGTTGTTCACAGCCATGTTGATGATACTAATAATGCATTTGCTACCCAAGCAGGGTGTCGATGCTCAGCATTGGGACAACTGGGACCGCTCTACTGCAGAGGCTCTTTCACAATGTGAGTTAAGACCAACAAGTAAATGTGACTGACTGGCCACATTTCATTTTTTTGTACCAAAGAGCATACTGGGATTATTACAACACTGCTACCCATTGCAAATGTACAGTTATTTGGAATAATTTCTAGTGTTTGTCCCCTCTCCATGGGTGAGCAAGACCTGGCATGATCTTGTTTGCTTGCAAAGTACAGTGAGTTTATACACAGTTCTTTTCCAGAGTTTAACTTATTCAGGCCTCAGTTTGTGAAGACAGAGTAGGAATGAGAGGAACAGGAGTCATCTCTTTCTGTATTTTTTTAATTCAAGTGTTTTGCTAAGAATATACCTTTATCATCAGCGAATTTCAATGGGGATTTACCTCCAAGTTCAGTAAGTGATTTGTGGTGGGTGAAATTCTGTCTTGATATAAAAATAGGATTACAAATAGAATTTCATACTTTTATCTAAATTGGAAGAAAAGATTATATAATTCCGTTAGAAATAACTTGGAGCTTATGCTTTTTGAATTTCAAATATCAGTTTGGATCTCTGGAATTAATGGGAACACATCTGAAAGAAACCTTAAATTAGATTACATTGTTTATTTTTGGATAACTCAAAGATTATTTTTCTATCTCACATTAACTAATAAACAAAGAGTTAAATGTAACTTTGGAAGGTATTTTAGTCATAACAGTAATCTCTTTATATATCAGTGGGTCAATAGTTCAGTAAAAGAAGGAACTATAACTTGAATAGACACTAATTAAAAGAATCAATTCTTATCCTACTACATATGTCCAGTCATATTAACACATTTCTAGATTTCTTACTCAGTGGACTAGTCAAGATTAAAGGATTTGCTAATATGGATGAACTGAGTATGCTTCCAAACTGACTGAGCAGATTTGTGAACAAATTAGTTCATTTAAAATTGACAGTGAAAGATTGATTTTGCACAGAATGAGTTACCTAAGGTATTCATCATTTCCTCTGCTTCCATGCACAAGACAGAGATCTGCTTCTTTTTCTTTTTGATTGTAATAGGACTGCTTACTGAGCACCTTTATTTTACAGCCATGATTGCAGCCTGTCATTCTTTTAATTTAGACATATTTTAGCCTCCACAGACCTTCAGAAATAACTTCCTTAAAAGCCTCAGTCTAATGACTCATTACATGAGTTGCTCAATTCAACCACAGTACTTTAAATTATAATGCAAGGGGAAAAATTGCTAATTACACAGAAAAAGATCCAATTACTCCTGAGACCATTTGATTCATTATTCAGATTGTTTTGGAGGTGGGGGAGGGGTGGAAGGGTGTCTCTAAACATGAGGTTATGTATCAATGTATTGTGAATGGCTCTTAGATGTCAGATTTGCCATCAGTTATCATCATTCAGCGGTATCCAACATCTCTGTATATTCCCCTACCAATGAAAATAGAATTTCCCAGATTGTGATTCATGCATATGTGCTAGTTTATAGTTCTTCATTTTTAGTCATTAAGTGATGCTAGAAGAAAGCTATAACAATCCTTCCTTATTACTACTACATGGTACATCGTTCACTCAGTTGCCAGGTCACTCATTACCACAAACACAAAGGGTTGTGACCCACAAGTCATGAATCCCCAGAGAGAAGAGTTCCTCCAGTGATGAAATGTGTGGTACTCGATTTTCTGCCCACCCCTAGCCAGCAAATTACAGTTTGCTTGTGATTTGCTTATGACCGGGTCCCTCCCATGATTCAATGTGAAGTTTACAGTTGTATGGGAAATGGAATCAAAGGAAATTACAAACTTGTCACAGTTGTCCTCTCCAAATTTACTGAGATTTAACTTGTTTCAACTATCACCATAAACCATTTTGGACTCTTCAGAGCCATATCACGTCCAATCTAAGCTTGTGTATTGTTTATGGGACATTCAGGATTCCCTTACCAGGATCACAGTCTCTTCAAACCTGGCTTCTGTTTAAGGCAGAAGGGAACAGAAATCAGCTAACTACATTCTGTTTCCAGTCTAACAGTTCTAGTTACTAGATAATAAAAAATTTTATGTGTATGTGTGCTTTTAGTTTACTTTGCCCAGATGTGAAATGAGATCAAATTTTGATCTGAAGAAGAGCATTTAAATATCAGGCTGAGTGTTTTCATGCCAAAATTAGCAAGACAAATGCAGGTGATTATAATGTAGAAAACTTGATAAAATTCTACTTTTTTATCCTACTGCAGACTGTTGTTTGCAGCAATACTAATGTGAGATGGAACAATTTTAGAGCTCTCAGAAATTACAGTTCTTTCAAAAACTTACAACCTACTCAGTCATGACTCCAGTTTTCTACAGACTTCACTAAGACATTCAGCACCGATATTGTTCCCTGAAACATGTTCTTTCATAACAATTACTCTTTTACAGTATATCCAGTTTAGTAATCATAAAAACTCATCTTGCCTATGATGTGTGAGCCAGGCATTCCCATTTTTTTTTTTGTAGAATGTCACTTTTTAGTCCACACTTTCATTTTATGCCTCACTGTAATAATTTCATTTTCTTTCTCTTCCATTCACGCTTCTTACCTTCCTCTTAATTTCCTTTTCTTTTACCTAAACACCTCAATATTATTTGTTGTTTCTGATTGTATTACAACCCAGTTTCCATTTTCTTAAATTTTGCAGAACTTCTCCAGACAAGAATGTTGTATTACTTATGATGAATTATACAAGAGCAATAAAATGCAAAATATGTAAATGGCATATGATTGTTATCTCGCTATTAAAGTGAAGCAGTAACAGAATTTGTAATGTATATTAACAGGTTGTTCACATTTTTAATGTGGTAGAGAATAAGAGAAAAAAATTCTCTGAACTTTGCTCTGCAGTTGCAGGTGAGAGCAAGAGATAATGAAGACACTTTCCCCACCTTCAGTGATTTGTCTTTCACAGTTCAATTCTGCCATTTCACAAGCTCGCTGGCTCTAGGGTTATGTGTCCTGGCAAATTGTTGTCTGTCACCTGTTAATGTATTTCCTCACTTACCTGATTGACAAATTCCCTGCCTTGGCCATTGATTTGTGAGGATACACATGAATGTCTGATGAATTCAATCAGAGACCTTCAACACTTTTGGGTAGTTTATCCTGTAGGGGTTTATCTTTAGTCCATTTTGAGAAGCAATCCATAGCTGTCACTAAATATTTGTATGTGTCAGGGTCAGCAGTGAGAAATCAAATATCACCATTAATTTGTGCTATCTGTAGAGTTCCCATCCTGATGACCCTGCTATGGTGCTCCACTGGATCACATTGTTTACTTCCAGCCAAATCCAACAGCTAACAGGCAAGTTTGTCAGGAACATCTCCTACTTACTGGATTTCGCAGTACCAATGACAGTCTCCCCAGGCTACACAGTAGTCCACAGTCACACCAATTTAAGTAGATGCTGAGCAGAGGGAGCCTATCCTCATGTCCATCCCTGCAAGGAAAATCCATGGGCTTTGAGCAGCCCAGGGGTTTGTATGCTGCACCTGAGTAGAGAGCATAAAGCAATGTTCAGGTAGTGGTGTGAGGACTACAGGTCAATCTATGAGACTAGCAACAGCTCAAAACAATTTAAATAGTAGTCAATGCCATTCCTGAAGCATCAAATATAAATCAATATAAATAAACCCTTCTTGCTTGTTTTGCTGCTCAGGAAACCTCTCTTTATACACAGCAGTATAAGAACCTGGTGACTTCTTCTGAAAAAATAATCCTTTTGGCATGCCATTTCCTTTGAATTATTCTGCCTAGGCAGTCACTCCTGGATTCCTTTGGGACCCTTCAAGCCCTCATTTTTTTGGGTGAGCTCAGTCTAGCACAGCCTGGATCAGCTCTGCCTCTCCACTGAAATGGTGGCTTTAGCAGGCAATGAGCTCAAAGCCGGTCAGATTTCATCCAGCCACAGCAAAGTCATATGGTGGCAAACTTGAGTAACACAGCTATCCCAATAAAACAGCACTGACATGAGCAAGGATTTTACTGTCTGTAATTATATTCTTCAAAAATAAAAACAAAGTCACTTCAAGAACGTCCCCATTTTCCTGCCTTCCAGCCTGAATCATTTTCTTTCCATTTTTTCCTGGTCAGCATCATGAAGAATTTCTTCTCTCTTCAGGAGCAGGTCCTGCAGTTTTCACATTTAGAAAGCTTCTCCCTTCTATAGAAGAGATTGAACAGGTCCTTACCTAAGCCTACTGATGACAGATATACTTGATCTGGAAAGGTGCTGAATAGGCTGTTAGAATGAAAATCAAACCAGATATTCTGTTGTGATCAGACAGGAGGAAGAAACCGAGGAACCTTAGCTTATTTGTTTGTTTGTTTTCTATTTAGAGTGTTATTTATTTTTTATTCTCATGAAGCTGAAAGACTAATAGTGGGAATATTAACTGAAGCCAAGCATAGTGTGAGAGTAGACGCTTTCCAAGCCTTTCCATACAGCCTTGCCAATCCTTCGTAGAGCAGCTCTGAGTAACCACACTTCTCTCCATTTTTGTGCTTCTTTTCAGAAGTCAGAGCTAGCCAGAAAGAATTGAATGATGGCTTTGTGATTTAAAGTAATAATCAGAAATACTAGAACAAAGATTATTGAGCATATTTTCTTCAGCAACACAGGCAAGAGTAAAAATTGTTTATTGTGTTTGTGTGACTAGGCTATAAAATGCACACAGTGAGAATATGAAGTAAGGATAATTTCAGGTTTCAGTGATTTTCCAGAACTTCAGAATTCTCTCAGCCCTAAAGTGCAACATTTTTTAAGGAGCAAGGATTTCCAAAGATGTGGAGTTTATAAGCTAAAGCCTATGTTTTGAATTACACTTGGAAATTAACTGGTAGCCAGTGCATTTTAAGAACTTGTTTTTCCTCTTTGCGAAGGACCCCCAATAAATGCAGGCTGATTATAAGCACCCTTAAATAATATGCTCTAGCTGTACTAATTGCTACTAATTCCCATGCTGCAGGCGGAGGGAGAACACACAGTATAGGAATGCAATCCTGTAAATTAGGTCTTACAATTTCCAAAGGATGTTAAGGCTCTTGAGTGCATCCAGAGAACATCACCAAAGCTGGTGAAGGGGCCTGAAGGCTTGTCCTATGGGGAATGGCTGAGGACACTGAGCTGGTTGAGTTTGGAGGAGGCTGAGGTGAGCTCATTGCTCTGTACAGCTTCCTGAACAGGGGAAATCTAGAGGGAAGTTCTTCCCATATGTGACAGGACAGCAGTGCATGTTCCAAAACACTGGCAACATCTGTACATCCTATTTCATATGGCTTGTTCCCTGACTCCACAGAGGGTAAGGATGGTGAGCTCTGCAGTGTTCGTCACATTCCCTTGGTTTTGCACTGCAATACAGCTGAAAAGGCCTCCTGGCCTCAGGTGCCTCTAAGTGTTCATGGTCCTTTTCATCTCCAGCCTTGTGCAGCTTCCAGTCTTGGCCCTTGGTGGCCATGCACTGGGCACAGCCAGGCAACCCTGTAAATTCATCTGTATGTTCAGGTTTGGCATATAAGGGCATTTATATCACAGATAGTTGGTTGTGGGGATGCCTGAAGTGCAAGAAACGGTTTACTTCTCTCTGTGTGAACTTTGCAGAGATGTAGAGAGCATGTAAGATTTCCTCACCTTTTCCTACCAAGCACCAATGACACTGATGGTGGTGAGGTCTTCCTCTTGGAAAAAAACACAGCATTGGTTTGTGGTTTTAACCATCTTTTTCCTTTCACTTCAATAGCTCTTTTCCCCCATTAGTGCTCATCCTTGCTATCTTTCTTGAAAGTGATGGTTGCCCTCTCAGCCTTCCTTTGGTCCTCCTAATTATCTTCTTTTATAGGCCCTCCATGCCCCTAATCAAATGCTTAGTCTTTGTTCTCATACAAATGGAATTTATCTTTCTTAAACCTGAAGAATGAGAAATGTACATAGTGGCACAGATGAGTTCTCACCAGCACTTTGCACAATGCTTGCCTTCCCTATGGAAATATCTTTCCAGACACACAAAAAAGCAATTGCCTGTATCATATTTGTGGCTCATAGCCATCCTGTGATCTACTCATGCAATCCAAGAACATTTGCCTACTCTGATATTTCTAAACTGTAGCAGAAATTCATGGCACTCTACCTGATATTGTTGACTATTTCTATAGTGCAGTTCTTCATGCATGGATTGATGACAAGGGTTTCTGTCAGAGCTCCAGCTGCACTATTGGGGCTGTAGAAACATACCATGAGACAAGGCTTCTTCTGGTTCATGGATATCACAAAATCTAGAATATAATGTGAGTAAAGAATGTATCTTTTGGACAAGGCAGAAAGCCTATATATATTGAATGATGGTTTACTGCAATTTAAATTCAAAATACCTGACCATGGACCTCACTGCTTCACACATTTGATGACACCAAAGCATGACGTGTGGAGGCTGAGAGATGTGTTAATGAGGTTTTCACCCAGTAGCCAGCTGGAATTATGTTCATCATGAAACAAAGATGCATTAGAGGTATGATCTGGAGGGTGGCGGGGGACATGGGAGGGGGCTACACAAATATACTTGCAGTCAATTTTTGTGCTACCCAGAATACTAGGTGGTTGAATCTTTTAATCTTAATTTTAAGGATTGTCCCTTTTAAAAATAAAAATTTATAATACCATTTTCTTCATACATTGTACTTAACTGATGAAGGGCAGGTTGTTCCAGCTGATGTTTCCAATTTCAATTTTAAATTTAACTTATATTGGAGGGAAAAAGAAAAGAAAAGAAAAGAAAAGAAAAGAAAAGAAAAGAGCAAATTATAAATCTTAGATATTGTTGCTCATAAGTTACAAAGGATGCCAAAACCATGTAAGCTGTGTAACAGGGATAAAACCTCTGATACGGATTTTCGTAAATCTCAGAGTCAAATTACTGAACTCTAAATATGCAATGCACATATTATTGTGTTCATTTTTTGATTCACTGAGGTTTTTCCATGTCAAGCAATCTCATCTAAAAATTTGGCTCAGTCCTGATCCTTTAAAATTCCACCAGCTTTTATACATTAGCATTTTCATACTTGCTATTTATCACTATGCTTAGAATTGTTGCCCTGTGATAGAAAGAATTATTTTTGAAGACATGAGTAAGCCTGTTATCCACATGAATAAGGAAGATAATACAGTGAATCTCTCTAAAATGCACAGTCTTAGTGTACAATCAGTGTACTTCTTTCATGTTTATTCCTTTGTCGCATATTCATTTGAGGGGGTTCCACAACATGTTCAGTACACATCATGAATTGGTTTGCCACAAGTTTATCCTTTCAGCAGATCTTATTTCACTGGTAAGGCAATCATTTCATTTTGGCAGATTTTTATGCATTTAATAGCTTCATTCTCTTATCAGATATTACTTTAATTGGATTTCAGACTGGTTTCACATAGGATTTGGATAAATGGAAGCATAGGTTGCAACCCATGTGTTCCTTAGCAGAAATTCAAGTTACTTCAATTGACATTTAATACACAATTACTGCTGTGCAGTTTATCTGCTTGAGTGTTGCTTTTGACAACAGAACCAGTTTAAAGTATTAATGTTCCTGTTACTGGAGTATGCAGACAGTAGGATATAAAGGCACTGGACTACCTCCCTTAGCAAAGTTAAGCAAAACAGGCTAACTGAATATTAATAAACTTATTTAATCATCTGTTGGTTCTTGAGTCTTCTAAGTCAAAGATGAGTAGCCCTTGGAGCTACAGACTGTGTCTCTCTGCAGGGTCAATTTAATTCCTTTTTTACCAGAAAAAAATTACACCAGATTGCACCCTCAATGACAGTCATACTCTAGCAACTTTTGTTAATATTTGAGAAATGGAGTGGCCTTTTTCTGTTCTGCCTTTGCATGTCACTCTCTCGGCAGCATATCTGTGCAGGGTTTTTAAATACTGCATCTATTTAATTTGGATTATTTGCTGTTGCTTTTTATTTATTTTTTAATGATGCTTATATGAAATTCTATATTGTGCATTTTTTTGCCTATTGCAATTCCAAGTGCATTTATTATTAAAGTTGAATAACTTAGTAATGAAAAAAGACAAGAATCCAGCTGCAAGGTACTTTCTGTTTGAGATATTCAACTTGCACGGCTATCCTTAGATATAACAACACATGTTTATATACACATGCACACTTCTACACACAAAGTATCACTCGATTATATCAGAACATAATTTTTAAATTTGTCATTTTAGGAAAAAAAAAAAAGCTAAATTTTTTTTAATGTATCTCTCAACATTCCCTGGATACTTTATAAGCCAAGATTTAGCCATAAAATAATGTGATTTACCAACATTAAAATCCTGTGAAAATTGACAGCTTTTTCTACTTTGGTGCAGCACAAATGTAACTAAGGACAGAATTTAGCCTCATGTGTCAAAGAAGGATTAGGCCTTCTGTGGTTTTGGTTTTGATTAAAATCATCATTGTTTAGCTGTACAATATATTTATGAAGAAAAAAACATGAAAGAAAGGAATATATTTTGAACATTAGGAAATTGAGGCAAATAAAAAGGTTAAAGAAAACTATTTCATAAAATGGCATGTAAACATGTGGAATACGTTACCAGAGACAAGAGAGGTAACTTAGAACATATGTTTATGAATCAGTACGTTCAAAAGAGAACAAGATGAGTTTCTACACAAAGAGAGACTAGTGTGAGGAATGCAGGAAATTAGAGATGGGAAAAAAAGCAAAAAGTTGGTTTTATGAGGATTAGTAGCTTTTAACAGAACAAGGCTGTGAGCAGGTGGAGTTCCCACCCTGGTCTGAATGGCACATGAACAACCAGTTTGTACTTCAAACCCTTATAATTTCCTGAAGGGGTGAATGGGGTGGGGGGGAGTCTTCAGCAATTGCTGAAAACAGGTAAATATAACATTAACAGCTAAATATAAACTCCTGGTTGAGATCTTTAATGATCCTAGAGTTTTACTGTCAGCATTTCTGTCCCTGAACATTTTTCTCTTCTTTTGTATAGTGTGCTCCTGCCCTTACTGTTTGATAAAATTAAGAAGTTACAGTCAAAAAACAGAACTGACTGAATGGCTTCACAGGCAATAAACACCTGGTAATCAAAGACTTTGACTTCTACTATGTCCTTTCTGCAAGAAAGCCGAAAGTAAGCCACTCACTTGAGGTGTTCTCTTTTCTGCACAACACTTTCAAACCCCCATCCAAAAGAACTGCTCTATGCAGCCAGTGGAATTCCTCCATGGCATTTGAGGACCTGTCATGCCTTGAGATCATCTCAGAGGAAAGACAGAATAATATGTTAGAAGAAAGCCAAAGATCAAAACCTGAGCTAAATGGTATTCCAGTATAAAATGTGCTTCTGAAAAGTGTTTCTTCACCCTGATCATCTGGTAAAGTTTTTCTGCTCAGAAGAGCACGTTTCTAGAAAGACCTCCCTGAAAACACCTCCTTCACCCCTGGATGACCAGTCTGCTTTCCAGAAGTATCAGGCTCTCTGACTACTCTCAAGAAAGGACTGTTTTTCTGTGAGAACATGATGCTGGCAAGCACTACAGGTAGGAAGACTGACTGAGTGTTCCCCTGTATTCAGGATGTACATCTGCATCCTTTTACCCCCTTCTTTAGAAGTTCTGTATGCTTTAACATTTTTCCATAGTAAAGCCTTTGTTTTTCTCTCTGAGAAAAAGAGGTGATTGTCTAGTCAAAATGAAGTAAATAGGTACGCTTGTGTTGCTGGCAACTTCATATCTATTTATTTTTTTTCTGGCATACATCCTAGATCAGTTTTAGCCAGTTCAAAATTTTTACCATTTTCTTTAAAAAAATCCATCTTGTTAAAGGGAGTTTTAATAAGCCAAAGGTCATACCTCTTTATTCACTTCAAATCTTCTATCATAAAAAAGACATTTTTCCCATGACACTAATTCAAAAAAAAACCAAAAAACGATTTCAAATTTCCTTGTGAAAAAAAAAAAAAAAGCAAGAGAAGTCTGCAGAAAGCAAATTCATGGTGGGTAGGTATATAATTAGGCAAATCTCTGGATGAGTGAAGTTCACTGTATGTGTTCACTATCCCTTATTCAGGCAGCAACAAAATATGGCATGTGAATGTGTACATGGACTGACAGAAACACCAAAATACCATACAGGCCATGGAGAAGATCACCAGGAAATTCTGCACTGGTGAGGAGTGATGTTGTTGAAAGGCATCTCCCTGTCTGCTCCTACACCAGGCTTAGCCTCTTTCAACATCAAATCAAATCACAGCAAAGGGGTTTTTCTGCAGATGGGGGAGGCCACTCTCCCTCCCTCCCTCCTTCCACCACTGTGGTTGCTACTGGCTCTTCTGCATCTGCCTGGTCTGTGTTAAGCCTCATAATAATGTCCCTGTACCTGTTGGTGGCATCCAGGGGGAAAACTACCATATAGACTTACTTTCAATCTTTGCTGTCCTCTCTTCATTGTATGTGATATAGTAACATTTCCTTTACCCCTCCATTTTGTTGCAGGAGGTGGGATGCTTTAGGAGTGGATGTTTTTGTTCAGTGGTGGTTTCCTGTGCTGTTAAGTGGCAGCAGATGGTCGCCCCGCAGTGAGATGAGCCCTGGCCATGGTCCTACTGGCAGGGGCAAGAGCACTCAGCTGTCCCTTGCATCCAAACTGGTTTTATCAGGAAAAGCTGGAGAACAAGATAAAGAATCAGATTTCACTAAAGCAGCTCCCCCATCCCCCCACAGCATCTGTCAGGGCATGCTTGCTAAAGCCCCACCACCCTACGAGAGCCCCAGGTACCAAGGGAGAGGGTGTGCTGGGCCATGCAGTGCTCACTCCTGCTCTGAACAATATGGTTCTTGCCTTATGCTGCATTACTATGGATGCACAGTTTCCGTGAAAGGGTTTTATCTCTTCGTGGCCACCTGTCCTTCGCAGGTCTCCCTTTGCTTACTGTGGAGTGAGATTTCAGAGCTGTGAAGGTCTGTTATAATTTAATTTCTGACTTTGTGCAATTCTCACTATTCTTCCTCTGACCCTCATGTTAGATTTATTTTATAGTGAAGGTTCTCTTACATTTTAACAATAGTTGAGTTCAAGTTTGCTCTGTGCTCCTCTTCCTAGTACCTACTTTTATTCCCTGGCTTGTGTCCATTCTTTTATAGCTCTCAATGGTAAAAGTTTTCTTATCCTTGTTCCACATTTGGTTTCTGACAGCCTTATTCTGGGCACTATGTTGACACGACAAATTCCTTCCTGGCAGTCATATTCCTGATAGCATTAGATCTAGAGCTCACCATCTGACTCTGTGAGCTCAGCTCTTCCTGCTGCACAATGCACTTCAGCAGGACATTGTGCAACACAAAACAAAATTTCCATGGCATTCTCCCAAGATGTGCTGCTGGTTTTCTCTTTGGCTTATCAGGTAAAGCCCAAACAAGTTCCCCTCCCAGAAATATCATTAAATTTATCACTACTATATCATTATTGCAAAGTGATCAGTCAGAGTGACAGATGGCTAATTGGCAAGTACAAGTGGTGCCCCCAACTGTTCCCTGGAAGAGTCTTGTTAGTAACCCCCCTCCAACACCAGAATGGTTGGATCACTGAGATGGGAGTGACTGTAAGTTTAGAGGGGGCACACAATAAATTAAATCACAGCATTTCATGTTTTTCTTTCCTAAGTCTTGGTCATTAATGTTCCAAGATAAACAATGCCATTTAGAGATGATTGGTCAGTGAAGCTGCCTGGCATTGTCCCCTCCTTGCACTGGGTAAAGCCACAAACCATGCATTTATCCTACAAACAACTTCCCCCTGGCCCACAGCATGAGCACTGGGAACACAGGCAAGTAAATACACCCCTGTTGCAATCTGAGACCTGACAGTTTCGATGACAGCTTTTAACACAACTCCTTGAATTTCATTTCCTGAGAAGGTTTCAGCCAGTAAAGCTGAGCTATTCATGCAAAACATATGCAAAAATGAAGCAAGCCCAGCAGATGCAATCACTTGTCAGAATATGAGCAAACTTTGGTGGAAAATGTTTGCCATATTTCCCATGATACTTGACAATTTCTGTCTGGGAAGCCTGTACCTGCTTCTGAACATGGGTGGACAAAACTTCAGGTCAGAAGAGACATTGCCCACCTCTGAAATTGACCTTCTAATTTTTTTGCAGGTTCAAAAAAGCAAGGCAAAGCTTTTATGCTTCACTTGCTTATCTGGCTGATATGCTAATTTTATTGAGAAATTATTTGTGCACCATTGTTTTCTGGGGCACAAATATTGAGACAAAACAAAAAAAAAAAATAAAAAAAGAAGTGTTGGTTTTCAATATTTCTGTACATTAAACTTGAAAGTAAAGGCATGTTCCTATGATGCTTCAAGCATCATTTCTACCTGATATAATTATGCAGCTTTTCTTTGTTGGAAGGGATGAGTGATCTTGGAACAGGACTGTTAAACTTTCTCTCAGAGTTGTATCTTGATGAATTAATCTGTACAGTCTGAAGAAGGATCCAGTGCTGTAATGGCTAGTATGGAAAAAAATGGCATAGTGAGGTTTTTGTGATCAAAATATTCCTGTGCAAAAACTGTCCTAATAGTAGTTCTAATTTAAAGATGAAGGAGTGACGTAAATCTAGAAGAACTTCTTGGTCTGCACTGCAATTACTTTACATTTGCATAAGGTTATTGAGAGCAGAAGTTGGCCCACTCTCTTCACATACTTCTTTCCTACCACACCAGTGTTACCATTTTATTGGTTTCCAATGACATTTATAGAAAAACAACTAGAATCTTTTAGTAAATTTTCAGAATTGCAAATGTCATTCATTATCTGACAGAGAGGGTTTCTCTAATCACTGATGATCAGTATCTGCTACATTCTCACCACAGATACATTTTGCAGTAAAAATAATTTTATTTTATTGATAGTAGATTGAATATGTATAACAATAAATATAATACATAATACATCTATTTAGGTGATTTGCTCTTGAAAACTGAGCAAATTTTCTTTGCAATACTTTATTTTTGGAAACAAACCCAAAGTACAAGAAGTCATGTAGGAGTTGGTTGAGATCAAGACTGCATAACTGTAAGTCCATTTTTAGCTAATTAGCAGTCTGAATTTATTCTTTTTAAATTTGGCGGAAAACATCATTGCCAATTTATTTCCTTTTTAAAGCAGCAGAAAATGTTTTGAAGGCCAGTCTTCATCAAGATAAAATAAAGGGCACAGATGTATCACAGAGAGACAGAGATGGTGGCAGGATCTCATCCCTGTATAAAGTTTTCACTGAAAGACCAATTCAAAGGGTCGTTGAGACGGAGGTAAACTTGGGTTGTTATGATCACGTAACAGTCAAAATTCCAGTGAACAAAAAAAGCCTCTTCCCATTCTTCTCTTTCATTTGCTTCTTTCAGTTTTCAGGAAAATCTGATATAATTTTTTTCTCAAGGAGTGATTTGACTGAATCATATTGTTTTGATACAAGCTTACACTTCAGAGGCATCCAGCTGTGTGGCGTCAATCACCTGGGAAGGTCAGCTCCAGACACCAGAGTCAAGGTCACACCAACCATAATGACTGAGGTGGCTTGAATTTGGCAGAACTCAGGAGATATTTGAATTTTAATTTAAGATCAGGGTCATCTATTCTAGACACCCATTACCAGCCCTGAAGAACAAGTATGTAGCATCAAAATATTTAGGTTAAGGCTGGATAGGGGCAGAGGAAAGGGAAACTTAGAATCAGTAAGATTCTACATCCTACAAATAATTTTAGACACCACATTTTAGTAGTTTGCAGCATTTTCTCAGAAGAAAAAGTACATTTTCTTGAGGAAAAAGTAAAGGAATAAAGAACTTTTTTTCCCTGAAAGCCCAAGTTACCTGTAGAGAGATAAGATTCAAAAGAAGACTCAGTAAAAATGGTGTTACGCTGTGCCCCAAAAAGAGAGAAGCAGTCTGCCTTATAATGGGGAAGTAGGAAAATCACTGTCAGACATTCTTTCAAAAGGTCCTTCAAAGATTTTATAGACAGGTGGATGGATAGACCTTTCTATGTATCTCTAACCAGATTCAGATCTGTGCATTTTACAGTATGTACATGTACCTTAACTCAGAATTTGAGCTTATTTACTTTGAACAAAAAGTGAACTCAAGATAGCAAATTATTCCATTTCCTGTATTTACCAGCTTGTTGTCAGTGTGTAAACCATAAAATGTGATTTGGGAAAACTTCTTCACCCCAAGTTGAATATACCGTGATAATTACAGATCCAGTTTTCCACCAACCATAAGCTTTTTTAGATTAATTGGTTCAGTACAGTAAAGATTGCTGATGGTGACCTTTAACAAGGGTGTGGAGACACTCAAATGCCTTGAGCAGTGTGCAACTTGCTCATCACTCAGAGTATTGTAATAGCAGAAATCTTCCTGCTGCCACTCTTTGGAGACCTTCCACATCTACGTTGGGAGAATGTTCTCACCAACAAAGGAGAAATCGAACTGCCTCATCTGCTTATGTCAATTAGCTGGTCAGCAATACCTTGTCTTCTCAGCACACTCCTCTCTTCCCTTCAGTGTGCTTCTGGGATGGTTATCCCATCCCATGACATGAAGGAAGCTGTGAATAATGCTAACATTCAACAAGACTGTGGCTTACATGATTGTGACCTAGATGAGGGTCTGATAAACTCTCGACGAAATGCCCTATTGAAGTGTCAAATTGTTGTGGTATGTCCGCAGTATTTCTGTTCTAGAATGTCTGTATTAAAACCTGCAGTGAGCGTCTGGCATTCTTGAGTCTATCCTTTAAAGTGCTGCTGAATTCATTTCATGTACAGTCATTGTGTTATGGTAGGAAAGCACATCTCTTTAATGAATATAAAGATTGAACTCTTTTACTCAGCAGTCTGTCTTTTGCATCTCGGCAGAAAAATGTGGACATGCCCCTCCTAAACAATACCTACGCATGCCATGCTGGGGTGCTGACAGATGGACATTCTGTATTTACCAACTCCCCCCTGTGGTTTCTTTGCTGTTGGATGTGACATTCTTCAGATGTCTGTTTTATGAATGTCAAAGACCACATGGCTATTTTGCAGAGTGAAATTGTTAAAAAAAAATGTTGGCCTGAATCCCTATTTTAATTTTTATTTCCTAAGTTCTGTTACTGAGGACAGAGCAGGTCTTTCCAAAAATGAACGTTCCCTATCAGTGTGACACCTTTTAATTCCAATAATGAACAAACCTGGTCATTTGCTCTCTTCTATACTTAATGTTTTCACCTGATCTAGTTTATCAGCAGCACTGCCCTACCAGGAGCAGTATAGGATCTTACTTGATTTATCAAACTAATGAGTTAGTTTTATTGTAAGTGATTAAATGTGTTTTACTTTTTAAAGCACAGGAACTGAAAAGAAATGCATTGTTACAATCTGAAAATAACTAGAAAGATAAGTTCATTAACTTGCCTACACTTGTGCATCATAAAAACCTTGTTAAAAATTACTCCCTAGTCTGCTGTATTAGCTTCTTTATGAGGTAATTTCTCCATACAGTAATAAGATTTTTCTTTTACTCTCCAGTGCATATTAAACCCACTAATCTTCTTTTATAAACTATAGTTTCAGCCACTTTCTCAATTTACTCACTTTAAAGATATTCTCCTATTAATATTAAAGGTAGCAAACACAGATACGAACTTTGCAAAACAGTTTTTCAGATTTATGACACAATCATATAACTGCTTTGCAATGGCACAATAGGGACAAAGCAGTAACTGTCAAGTATGTCTCATGACAAACCAAACAATGTTTGTCCCCACAGAATTATTTTCCCATCACATTGATTATGGGAATGAAACATGGACGTGTTTTCCCCTTTCTGAGCATAAATACAAAGTCTGAATATTCAGTTCTCTGAGGTCTACACAATTTACACAGATGAAGGGGATTAAAGACCCATTCCACCAGGGTGTTACTGCAGTTCTACACCAGAATCCAGGCCACTGACTTCAAATGAATGCAGTCAGAGTACTGCCAGAGTGGAACAGGTTCTAGGTCATCAATTCTGTTTCAATAAAGCAGTGGCAAATTTTCCTTTGAGCCACAGTGAAGTTGTACAATTGGTTGAGCATGGGCTTGAGAAAGGAAAATACAAATGGGCTATAAATTAACCTTTGCTTTTTCTCAGCAATAAAATGTCTTAAAATTCCAGTAAATAATCTCTGCACAGACTATTGATAATTTTTTATTGTCCTGATTATTATTATCATTTTTATTACCATTTCAAGTGTGGCCATCCCTTGTTATGGCTCAGGAAGCCCTGGGATCAGAAGCTGTGCAATCTTTGAACAACCGTAGAGTACTTAAGAATCATATTTAAATTCAATACTTTATTATGCAACATGCAAGAACCGTGGTTCTTTTTTCCTTATCAGCATCATCCAGTCTATTCTGGTGTTTTAACACACACTAGGATCATTCCAATTATCATCTCAAATATCATCAGAATCACCTCAAGATAGGGGGTTAGGTAGAGTATGGGTTATGCTGGACAGGTAGCTGCACATCTGACACTGTAGGATAACCTGCAGGCATAGATTTTTAATACTGACATAATTCTAGTCATTCAGACACCTCACAACGAAACCATATGCAATTATACTTATAAAAAGATGGGACTAAGATGATGTTCTCTCAGACAAGACAGGGAAACATGTTTCCCTCAATATAGCTGCACCACTCACAGCTCCTCTCAGCACCAGGGAACTCAACAACCCAATTTTGCCTCAGAGCATTTGGCAGGTTTCTGGAGCAAAGAGTCATCCTGCAGTTGTTGGGCTTATCCACTATCCAATAGGTCTGTATTTGTGGAAACAAACAGAAGGGAAATCCGTAGCCCTCTGTTTTCCTCAGCTGATTGGTGCAGTCAGCATTTCATGCATTTACAAATAGATATGGAAGCTCTTTCTGACTTCTGTGAAGAAGCTGGTGGAAAACCAAGGGATATACAGAAGTTTTATGCTCCCATTACTAGGAAGAAGATACAGGTATTGTTGGTCTAACACAAGCACACAAATTTTGGTTACCATAATTTCTGAGATGAGAAGACCAATGCTTTTGTCTAACTAGATTTATATTTCTTCATAGTGTCACACTGCTCCTATGAATCTGAAGTCAAGACATCACAGAAAAGCAGGCATCTAATAGGCACCAACTATGCTTTTAATTCATTAACATCAACATATCATCAAAGTCAGTATAACCACTGCCATGAGTCAGAGATGACTGAAAAATTAAGGTGCAAAAGGACAAAAGTAAGAATAAAGCCTCATGTCAGTGTAATGTTTGTATAATGTCTCTAGTATTTTGGTAGGGTAGAATGGCTCTGTGAAGTTTTGCCCTTTCCCAAAACACTTCCATGGATAATCTTACATACTGAAAAAGTCACTTGACTAATACACAACATATTTGTTCAGATTTCTCCTTTGGCAAAATTCACACAAATTGCATCATCATAATAGAGCTGCTCTGAAAACTGAAGAGCATTTACAATTTTAGAGGCCAATATTATAAGTCTACTGATCGCTATTGAAGATTATTTTTATTGCAAAGTTTTATTTCTACCTTTAAGATTTTAAACATTCACCCTAGTGATTTGTTCATGCATTCAGTGTTGACTTGTTATAGAAAAACACACATGCAACCAGACTGGTGCAATTTGATACCTTACAGCTGAAAAACTGAAAAAAAGTGACTTGTTGAAAGCCATTGTTTAAAGATGTTCTCAGTAAAGGGGGGTAGGGAGAGAACTAATGCAAACTTGTGAAATGAACATTCAAGTGTTTGCAAAAAAACAAACAGAGTATGTGTATTCATTATTTGCAATTTTCTGGGAAAAATATTTGCCTAGATTTAATTTTCAGTAATATATCATTTTTGATGACACACAGCCAGATATCAGCACATCCCTTGTTTCCATGAATTGTGCTTTAAAGTTGGGGGGGTGGGGTGTGGATATAAGTTCTGGAAAACTTATGAATCTTTTCTGAAACACTTGTTTTCTCCACACTCCAGTAAAAATTTACAAATTCCAGAGCATATTTAGTTTCAACATTAATTTGATAGCTTCTTATTATTCTTATGTTTTGATATTGATAAAGCAGTGTTATTTATCTAGAATCAAGAAGTGCATCTGTTTAACAAAGTGTTCAATTTGGTTTTTTCTAACACTTCTCAGAATATCATTTTGCAATACTTCTTGAGTTAAAAATGAAGCATTATCCCTTAGCAATGGCTGTACCACTTTGCAAATGCTTAAAAAACAGCCAATTAAAATTTTCAATTTCAGGAGACTAAATAAAACCATTTTTTGAAATCTATGAAGACATGGTATGAAGGAAGTCAATGAGTTTGAGTCTCTCAAACTAAATGTATTTTCAAAGAGTTCTCTTAACTAATCTGTCATTTAGTCAAGAAATATGTTCTTTTACAATAGTGGCAGGGATAGAAGTACACAGTGATGTGTACAAGTAATGTCTCATTTTCACACTGCCTGGTCAAGATTGGCAATAACATTCCTTAAGAAAAAATTTTGCCAAAGTACTGATTGCCTACTGTTAAGGTGACATATAAATCCTAATTCTTTTCTGAGGTAAAAAAATAGCCTTGAATTAATACCAAATCTAAAACTTGCAGTTTCTTAAAGAAGCACCGTTCAAAAAAGGAAAAGACTCATGCTGCTTCAGAGAGCTTTCACTTGCACCTTTTCCATTCCACACAAAGAGCTGAAGCAGTTCTGATGTAAGTAACATACAGTTAATTTGCTGTATTTATGTCACATTGATATGATACTGACAGTATTCACACAATGGAGCCATTATCTGTTAAGACATATGTCTTCCTGGTGTCTGGGTATGTGCAAGGGTCAGAGGGGAACCTGGGTTTTTACAGAAAGTTTAAAAAATTCAGCATCACAGAAAAATGGAGAGGTATAATAGACAGAATTACCTCTGCCCACTCAGAGGTCATGAGCATGATTGTCAGACATTTAGCCTCATTTATACATAAAGATAATAAGCATGCAAGTGCTAAGTTTTATTTACGTGCAAGGCATAATCTTTAGTGTTTACTGATTCAGGGCTCCTCCTCTGAGGACGCTGGTTCGAATCCTGGAGGAACTCGCTGTCGCCGTCCGAGCTGCTCGGCCGTGGCAAGATTAGCCTCAGGAGTAAAGGGAGTGGGGCCAGTTCTGCGCACACTGTGCCTCACTTAAAAAATCCATTGCGCAGGTTTATCCCAAGATCTTCGTTCGTGAAGTCCAACCAACAACAACAACAACAACAACTGATTCAGGGAAGACTGAAAGAGCTTCACTTTGGCCCCTTCCACTGAAACGGGTATAAATCATGGTTAAAACTGCATTTCTACCAGTGACATAGATCCAAACTAACACTCAGGTACAGGACAAAGACTAGTAGTTCAGGCACAGGGATGCGTATACCACATAGGGGTCACAGAAACACCACACCTGAATGATAACCCTTGTCAAGAAGGCATGTATTGCATAGAACAGTTTAAATTGCTATCCTTCCCACAGTCATTTCCATATTCAAAGCTGTACTTCTCAGATGAGACACAGCACACTCACAAAGTAGTCTACCAGAATAACATCATGTCTCAGTGACCTGTAAGAAATTAGTTGAGTTGCATTAATGGGTGATGAGCCTTCTTGACCTGAAGTACAGATGTTACTCTCTTTCAGACATTTTGTGTCCTATACGGACATATTTTTAAAGGACCAAACAGTTCCCAACAGAATATTTGTCCCAAACCTTTTAAGGTTCATTCACATTATTTTTCTTTTATACTTTTTTCACCCTCAAAGGTCATTTCACAAAAGAGATCAAAAGAAACCTTTTCCATTCCTCCTCTGCAGGTGGCCAGAAGCAGATTAACTACTAATAGAGACTTCAATATATAAATCTGAATTACTTGTTTTATGCAACAAGCAATGTTTCTGTCATATGTTGTGTTTGCATACATTAAACTGTCTCCCCTAATTTCCTTCCCAAAATGCCTCCTTGCTATTCTTTCCTCAAAATAATTGCTTGGAAGGAATTTTCTGCTTTGAGATTCATAAAGGGGAACCTTGAAGCTGAATAAGTAACTCAATTTACCAAAGAAACAGAATCTGTGCTAATAAGATCCTGTAAGAGCAAAATATGCATCCAGAATTGGTCGCCTTTGTCCCAGACTGAGTTAGTCCCTGTAATCTTGTTTCTCCAGAACTCTTCCTAAGTCAAAACTGAACCTGAAGCTGTAATTAGACAGATTCAAATGTGCTTTCCATGAGTTCTTGAAGCAAGACTGTTCAAAACAAATAAAACCTTATTCATCTGTCAAAAAAAATGTGGTACTCAAAAAGTACTGCATTCACAGTTAGTGGGAACATTTCATTAATGTATCTTTTTACTCTGTTATCTGTTATTAAAAAAAATTTTAAGAACCATTTTTTCTAATTGGGCCACAGTTTAAATAATATTAGTGGTTCCTGACAAGGTTGAATACCATTGACTACTGTGCCCTTCAGCAGGTAAAATTGTGAATCTTCTTAGTTGTGTTGCCCTATTTCTTTTAAGGTAGAGACTGGGGAAATGTTGAGGGCTCCTCTTGTAAAAAAAAAAAAAAAATCTGAGAAGGATTCTGTGAAGAAATCAGCTGCTTATATACCCATTTTGCTTCAAAGCTGTAAAAATAGGATGTTCACTTCCTGACCCAAGTATGTAGGGCAGAGAATAGAAATGGGAGACTTTTTCACACTAAAAAGAACAGTTAAGAAATAGATTGGAAGTCTCAGAAGGCAAAGTGATTATCAAAACTTGGAGATAACTTTCCAAGTTGTTATACACCTAAAAAGCATCTATCAAACGATCTGCTTCTGCCCTAGACATCTGAAATTGAACTTTCCCATCGCAATACTCTGGTACTGTGAGTGTGCCTTCAATACTTCAATCAGAGCGGACATTATCTCCAGACTTCTGAGTATTTAGGTAGTCTTTACTGAAGACAATTTCTCACTTTCCACCATTGCTGTTTCAATTAAGAGTGTATTCCCCATTGCAGGCTCTACCAGTGAGCCCCCTGACTTACTGTGCAGATTTGATGCCATCTTTTTATTTTAAAAACAAAACCCAACTAATTTTTCTATCATGTAGTAAATGTTTCCCAGTAATGTAAGCCATGCAAGACCCTTCCTTGTAGAGCCAGCACATAACACTCCAAGGGACACGTGGGCCAGGGACACAATCACTTCTATTCAGCCAGGATAGGCTTCAATGTCACAGTGTGGCCAAACATGACTTCAGCTTGCACAAAAGAAAAAGAAAAGGTTCTCTGAACAACTATTATATAAAATGTGACTTTTAGTGAACTATTCCAGGCTAGATTCACTTTTAAGGGAAGGGGAAGGGGCCAAGAAAAGGTGAAGAATAATTGGCTGCTCCTTCACTTCTTGCCACAAAATAGTATCTTTGTAAGATCACAGGTCAGGGCTCAGGAGAAAGCATTCTCCACCATCCCCCACCAGAAATCTGGGCAAAGAATGAGGTTACATTATGGTTACACCAAAGCAATATACAGGTATATACAGATATACAGTCACTGCAGAGGAGGGACAAGCTGTTGGGCTACAAAGAAGAAGCTGGGAAGTTCAGGACTGGCAGTCAGAAAGAGAAGAGGTCCCAGTTGTTCTTGCCACCACTGTCCAAAACAACCAATGTTCCCTGGAGTTAGGAAAGGTTAGCTGCTGCTTTCCAGTTGAGCACCAAAGTACAACTTCTACCCAACATCCAGAGACAGATTTTGGACAAATAGTGTAATGAATAAGGAACAACACGGCTGGAGAAAAAGGGAACATCTGATTTTCCTTATATAAATAGTATTTTTGTTTGCCACTGTATTCCAAACCAAGATGTGTGCGACATGAAGCTAGACTATTGTGGGTTGGAGCTTTTTGATGTGTTGTCTCCCACCGGCAAGGCCCCTTACTCACTACCTTACAAAGTCCTTGGGTTTCTATTGTTTGTTGAATCTGACTTTCTCATATCACATGTAGTGCAGTTGAACTGGATCTGTTGAAATTAATTGGAATACCTCCTCTCTGTCACATTTTGTCTGGTATTTTAGCCCAAAGCATGATTCCCTAGCACAACTATAGGTGTACATCTCACCCCATTGTGGCATAACAGTCTGAGAAAGTATCTAAGTGGTTTGACTTTTAGTGAAAGTAGGTCACTAGGAAATCTGCCAGAATTTGGCACAAGCTGCAGAATATATTATTTGTGTTGTAACTTAGACACTTTCAGAAGACAGTGACAAACTGGTACTTTGTCATGATGTTATAATATAGCATAGATCTAAGTCCATCAAGAGAACACTTGCAGTAGTAGGAATGCTTCTTCAAGTAAATAGCGCAGTCAGACAGCAATGCCCACAGAAACACTCAGTGCTGGCTATGGTAGACAAAGATCATGGTTAAGCTAAGTCCTAAAGCAGTATCTGCCAGTGAGAATGCTGAGAAATCTTGACTGTGTTAATTTTTTCGTATTTTTATCACGTGTACCTTGTGGAAGATCACACCAATTAAATACATTTCCTTCTGTACCTGCACTGCACCTGAGACATTCATCACCTGGTACTGAATTTTAGAGCCACAGAATTTTGATAGAAAATACTTGACCTTATCAAAGTGGCAACAGGACTGGATTGTCAGCATTTTCTAGACTTCTATGTATTAAATGACATTACTAAGATATCTGGTGCTTCTACTGTAAATAATATTTGGATTAAGCTAATGTTAATAGCTGCTAAAAATACCTCACTGAGGCAATGGGAAAGTGAGACAAATCCCTCTATTGCAGAATGGACAACATTCTTATCCAATTCAGCAGCAGAGATATTCTCTCATAGTGGAAAGGAACTATTTTTAGGAAGCATGGGGCTGCTTGTGAAGAGATAAAGCACAGGTATAACTGTAAGAGCTTTAAGCTTATTAACAGAGTGTATTTAAGATGACAAACATGAAATTAATGCTTTTTTATTTTATTGCTTGAAGACTAATGCAAACACATGGAATATCATATATAAGTTAGATGTGCTCCTGTAAAAATGAACACACACATTCCTGTAAACCTCTACACATCAGGACACACAGAAGGTTACTAAAACAGAAATGGTACAGTTTCATCTGTACCTTATACTGGAAGCAAAATGGGATAACCTTCCATTACAGCCATTCATCCCATATATAGGATCCTGAGATGTGGTCCAGCAGCCAGCTACCAGTCTTGCTCTCAGAGAAGGTCTGGGGTGTTGAGGCAATGACTAGATAATCAATGTCTACCCAGTTGTACATCTGTCTATTTAAAAATCAGTTTAAGAAAACATTAACTGTTTCTGACAAGTTACCTTAAAGGAATGTCTTGCAAAACTGATTTCTCCATGTTTTAAGTGATTGTCTCAACAAGGACTTGGAGCAATCTATAGGGAGCATATGTCAGCTAAAACATGTTATAGAGGGAGTAGATCCAGAGCTGAATCTAGTAAATTTGTATTTAGTTGCACTAAAAAGAATAACCTAATCTATGGTAGCGGTTATATTCATATATGTGCCAAAGTATTATTTACTTTGAAATTTCAAAAATCAGTCGTTCCCAACAGACATTGAGACTTTTGAGAAAGATTATTTTTAAATTTAAATTAAATTTTTCTTCTTTTCTTATTTTTCTATTTCTCTTTTCAAGCTGGACCTTTGGGATACATGCTTTCAAGACTTCTCCATCAAGAACTGAAATTTAATTTGTATTTTTCTTAATGGAAACTAAGACTCTTAATTAACCACATAGCTTCAGCAGTTGGGGTTTTAAGGAAAATGACAAATATTCTTAGACTTACAACAATGTCAACTTGAATAATGTTTTTCAAAGTCTATCTCAAATCCAGAAAAACTAATGATAAATTTGTTCTAGATAGAAGTCACTTTACAAAGGGTGTTCCATACAGAAAATGACCCCATCCTTGCCGGCAATTGTTATTTGTTCCATAGACTTTTCTAATTAGCAGAATTCCTTCAATTAGTATCTGGAGTTGGTTTGCATACATCCTCCAAATTGCTGTAATCAAGCTTCAAACTAGAAGCCTGAAAAATAGAGGGTAGCAAAGTGATAATAGAGTGATTTCTGGTGACTGGCTGTACATGCAGCAATATCCAGACGTGAACCTCACAAATCCAGACGTACCTTTTGTATGCCCAGCCACTTGTCTATGTTGTGTTGTATTTCTCCATTCTTTCATATGTTGCTAAAAGACAGTATTAGGTCTACAGCATGACAGATAATATGGATTAGAATAAGCCTTCTCTTCCAGGTAGCAATTCCCAAAGGAAATACTCAATTCCTTTAAGGAACAGTAGTATACATAAGTGTTACTAATGACTCACTTTCCTTAGCCCATTTCCAGGATTCCTAATGAAGTGCCACAGTCAGTGCTCAAACATGTAGTTAGAGCAGGGCTGGGAACTTGTTTCCTTTTCATTCAAAACTCCCTTTGATAATAATTGAGCTGTTAACTAATTAGTATAAACTCTGTCTGCATGGAAACGAACTATCAAAATGACCAAAATGTCAAACAAAAAGTCTCAAAAGTAAATACAAATAAAGGCTTTTTTTTTTTAATAGGAAAGAGTAAATTCTCAGACTATGGAGAAAACCACTTGACAGGTCTTTTCCATCACATGAATTCAAATTGGATGCACTACAGCTTTTTTAGAACAGTCCAGAAATATCAAATGTCATACTTGTTAGACCATTACATCAATTGGTACTAATATTCTTTCATAGCCATGTCTCTCCTATTCAGTCAGTTCATGAACGACAGACAGACAGCAATTTTGTAGTAGTTTACATCAAACAGTTCTGAATAACTTTCCCCACTGTTTCGTCAGCCTGCTTTTCAGTCCAGGAACTGACAACCATCAGCACAGCCAGGCTGTCAAGAAGAGCTCCGCTACTACTTAGGGCAACATGAGCTTTGCAGAAAAGCTCAGTAGTCATCAGGTTCAATAAAAAAATTGCAGAAAGTTCCACCCAGACCTTAACATTGTCAGCCACTGCCCAAACAGAAATATATGCAAAAGAATAAATAAGACTGAGGTTTTGTGTGAAAGAGAAAGTATTCAGAGGCATTCCTGCTTGGATGGCTAAGATTTTGTAAATTGCAGGAGTATCAGATGGAAAATAAAATAGAGTTAACTTCTACTATCAAAAAAATCCCAGTAATGAACTCTGAAATTCATAATTGTTGGTCTTTGTGAGTTTGTGTCCAGTCCACAGCACACCTGGCAAGAGCCATGAACCATGACAAACTAAATTCAGCACGGAAATTGTACGGAAACAAGGTTTTATTATATGACTTTGTTCCTCTCCCTTTGTTCATACACTAAGTCAGGAGAAACTGAGTAAGCAGGGAGCACCAAAACAGCAAAGAAAAAATTCAAAATATTTCAAAAATAAATGGACTGTAGATGTTCAGCTGGTTTGAATTGACTTTGCTGCTCTGATCCAATTGTTCAGTATTAAACATAATAATGTTTCCACAGATATCATAGCAGGTGATACTGTGCCTGTGTTCTTCAAAAAGTACACTTTCCAAATTTAATTTTTGATTTAGTGCACTTAGACAGCTCCTGTTCTCCATCCAGGGAGCTTGCTGGGCTGACGAACGAAAACTGCCTGCGTGAGGCTGACTGCCCTCAGTCCCACAAAGCCATCTATGTTCTCAGTTGCTCTAACTCCACTGAAGTGGATGGAGTTAGAGCAATTTAGCAGCAGCTAATGAAACATGTTCACATATCACAGCCCACAAAAATGTTCGTGCTGTATCTATGCTGATAAACTGTGGGCTACTTGAGAATACTGACTACCTGCAAACAGTAATCACTCAGGCACCATAAGGAGGTTCGTCCTTAGAGATTTGCAACAGATTTTGCTCTTCAGTATTGAAATGCCATGAGCCTAAAAGGAGAAAAAGAACAGTAGGACTAAAGTGTGTTGGACATGCCAATAAATTAATGGTAAATTATTAAAGCATGATTGGAAATATTGCCATTTTTCACAGCTGTCAGTTTAAGTATAAAAGCATCAGCACATTAAACTAGTTACTGCTTTTCCATAATTGAGACTTTAGCTTCTAGCTGTGCCCTGCAGCTTTTCATTAATCACTGGGACTGAAGTTCAAGCACAATGACAGCTTAGAAGGCATTAAATGGGCAAAGTATTTTCCAGGTACAGCTAGTAAAGGCCTTTTAGTCCTATAATCCTCAGCTAATTGTTTTTCAAAGTCTCTAAATAAAATCTGCTCATGGCGTCTCCTAGTGACAGAATTACCCGCAGACTGATTCTTTTTATCTTCACACTCTTTCTCTCACTAAAATCTATTGAGTGTCTATAAGTTAGCTGTATATAACAGGTGCAAATGGATTGTGATATGTAAAACTGTAACTGATACTCAACCAAGGACACATTGATTAGATTGCCTGGGAAACAGCACTTCCTGAATACTTGTTCTAATCATACCATTTAATTTGTCATAAAATAAGCAAGATGGCATGGAAGACTTCTGAACTCAGCTAGTTTCCCATTAAACAGGGGAGAAGGAAACATGCAGATTTTAAAGTTCAGTGGAATTTGCATACTCAGTGCCCTGGAATAAACAGACATTTCTTCTGCCGTAGTAGAGGTTGTAGGTTCCCCTCTTGGGTTCCTTGTATTCCCCCTTCTGCAAAGATTTGTACATCAGGACTTAATAGATGTGCCAAAACATTCTTCCTTTTGTATAACAAATTATCAACTGCACTGCGATTCATTAATTATGTCATCTAATTGGATTGAGGCAGGTGCAAAATACCTCGGATGAAGTGGTCACTGGCAAGAAGGCCTAAGCACAAGTTTTTCTATTAGAAACCAGCATGTCTCCAGACTCCTGGAATTACTTTGTACTTATTGATTAATGGCCATAATTTATTACAGTGCAGAAGATCTTGCATTGAGTTAAATGTGTGATTAATCAATTTTCCATCAAATTATGAACAGCAGAACAGTTGCAAGAAAGAAAATACCAAATGAATTTTTCCCATGGTATATGAATAGAAGGTATGAAGACTTCTGCTTGAGGAGAGCTAATAACTGTCTAGCACTTGTTTAATATTTCCTGCCATACTGATGGATGTCATCCACATAAATAGGCCACAGGTAGCAGTGATTGAAAGACCACCAAATAGGCTTTATAGCTGCCTCTCTTATATAATGAAATATTCTTTAAGCCCATCTCAAAACAATTTATTAATGCAAAATGCATTTCTGCCTTCAGCCTGAAATATATCATTGTTAAGTCAACAATATTATATTAAACCGATAACTGATATTGCAGAAGAAAAAATCCCTAGGCAGTGTAGAGATGAATCTGAGATTTTTGTGTACAGAAGCTCATTTTTATTTCCATCAGAAACAGACATGTGACTAATTGATGTCACTTCTAATCAGCTAGTAATGCACATTACAAGTATAGCATGAGAACATTTGGGGCCCAATTGGAGGGGGCAAAAAATCCCATGGTATTTCTATGACTTTTATTGAGTAAAGTGACAAGCTTCCTTTAACTGGTGAAGCAGCATATGCTGTAGAGTTTTATATTACCCTACATCTTCCATGGGCTGTTTTGCTTTGCTGTACACTGAAAAGATGCACCTCCTTCACTGTAGGAGAATGACATAAAATACAAGTTGACAGCACTTGCTGGAGGGGGTAATTTAAATAACTTTTTAGAAATATGAAAAGCAATATGGACCATTTATAAAATAAAAGTGCAAAGGATTTTTGTTAAATATCTCTGTGATGGATCAAAATTTTATTTTCAAATCTTAATGTCAAATTACTCAGAGTGATTTAAGTTACAGAAGGTGCCTGACAGCCATGCAGTTCATTTTCTAAGGTTTGGAATAGAGCCGGGCTCATACCTCTTGCTGCAGACTACACGAGATGGGTACTTGTGGCTTGTTACTGCTTCATATACACAAATTTTCTTTTCGCTGCAACTGATTTCCCAACTAGGACAGCGATCTTTCTTCTCTGCTTGCTGCCTCTCTTGGCACTGCTTCTGAGGTAAGGACTTCTGTTTTTAAAATCATGACCTCCAAAATGTCCTACCAAATCTGGTAGATGGTGCAAGAAGGCCATTCAAAATTGTGCTTATTTTTTGGGATGGCCAAATGTCACAGGGCCAACTGTTCAAAAAGCAAGCAGAGAACAATTTGAAATTGTGTTATTTTAAAATATCTCCAGTCTAAGCTGTCTGTAACATCAAAAAGTGACTACTTTTGGTGACTTTTCTGGGCTTTACTGGAAATTAATTGAAAGTAATCATATTTCGTAAACAGATGGCTATGTCTCAACATTCCACTGAAATCAATATTCTTTGCCTCTGTTTGTGTCATCACAGAAAGGCAACTTCAATGGATCCAAGATAGATTTATTGCCAGAAGGAAAGGTAATAAATTTAAATCTGAGAAAAAAAACTATAGAATATGTCTTCTATTTTACAAATAAATTCTAATGTGATATTTAATCAACAAATCATTAACTGCTGCATTAGGAATGTTAGATCTCACTTCATCTGCATGCTGGAACATTGCCTGTGGATGTGGAAGATCTCCTTTAGAGCTTCAGCCACACTTCAGAAAACTGAACTTGCCAGGGAAGTTCCTTTCCCATTCATGTTCTCTTTAACCATGGGAAGTGTGGGATGCTTTCCCCTATACTGTATTTTTCTGTGCATTCTCTATAAGGTTAATGTATTGTACTTACCTCCCCTCTCCAAGGAGAGGTACCACACAGAAGGGAATGGATGCTGAATAGTGATACATACTCTGTGATGCATCACGTGTGATCATCAAGAAACATATTGAACATTTTACAAAAGGTGAAGGGTGGAGGTTACAGCTACCCTGGGAAAGTTCAAAATTGCATTGCTGTCTAGATGAGTGAAAAATTGCTGAAGTATACAGAAGGGCAGTATATAAGGAGCACAACTCTTTCACTCTGAAAAGATGTTTACAATCACAGAGTACACAAATATATCTCTTCTAGGTGATTCAGATCGAGCCCCATGGCCAGGTTTTTCATATGCATCTAGCAAGGTTAGTAGAAATCGTCCTCATGTGTGGTTTAAGGCCTTCTGCTAGGACTTTAGGACTGCAGGCATTCTCCATGGTCCATCTGGGAGCCCAAAGCAAGAACTTCACCGGAGAGTCAGCAGCTCCTTGTTAGCCCTTTCTTCTCTTCTCTTGTCCTGAGCAAGAGGGTTCTGTGTAGCTCTTTCCTCCATTGGGGGCCTGGCATTTTCCCAGCCCTGAAGAACCCAGGTGATGCTCCAGCAATGTTTTGGTCAGTGCTGTCTTCTACTACTCACATTTAATACTCTTGCACACTCCAGTGTGTATTTTTTTTCCGATTCTTTTTTAAATATTAATTTTTGTAATAATTAAAGTCTGTTCCAAGTAAGTCAAGTCCCACAAGTGAACTCCCTGTGAAAAAAGTCTTCTCAAGATAATAGTTGTCTATTGAATCTTCTAAAATTCAAAGATATGAGAAGTCTAAATGCTACAATGTATACCTAAAGAAAAAAATTAAAAAGTACTATTACCTCTCTAATAAAACTAAAAGTGCTGTATTAGTACTACCAATAAATTGGTTTGTATCCACTATTAATGGTACTGAACAAAAAGTTCATTGTGTTAGCTGCAGGCATTAGTTTGTAGCATGTTCTGAACACGTGTGTGTGCCTTTCATTGCTCAAAGGAACAAACAGATGTTTCTCTTGGAGGTATTAACTCTAAATGTATTTATTTGGTTACTTTCCTCTTATGACCTTTTATAGTTCTCAAAATCCATATTTAAAGGTAATTTAGATACTGAGGCTACAAATGCAAGACGGTGTTGAAGGCAGGACTGATGTTTAAATGTACCTTATGGCCTTCACTGGCCACTTGGTAAGAGCTGTGAGAGGCACTTCTAGATGGAGCAGGCAAGAGATCCAGGGGGTCATGGAAAATACTGTTGGTAGTGGAATAAGGTGAATAATGTAGGAAAGGGCAAAGAAAAAATATAGATCTAAATGGGGAATGGATTTAGGAAAGGAAAGGTAGCAAAATCTGGTTTTGAGGATTGAACATGAGAGAGCATGAGGTAGGTTTGTATTTGTGTGACTAAAGCTATTTCAATACATGGCTAGGAGTCAGATTTCTTCAACCTCATGAGCCTATGTGCTTTTTCTTTAGAGCAACAGTTGCAGAAATTGACACAATGGATACATGGCCAGATGGGGGAAGCAAACCCTTTTACATCAAGAATAAAAAAGTCCACAACTATATTCATCAGGCAGAATGGCTCCACCTAAATTTCTTGACATTAAAACTTCAAATAAACATTCAAAGTCATATGAAAAGCAATCTGCATATGATATCTCAACAGAATTATATTAGCACATCCATGGAACTATCTTGGCTCATGTAAAGTGAGAGGCTCCTAAATAAAGTCAGTATGTCACCTGGAGTACATGAAACTAATGTAAGGACATCATCATCCATGTTAAAACCAGAATTAAGTCCCTTAAAAGCCTTCTGCTGCAAAGAGCAAAATGCATTTTACATATAGCTTCTTACAGTTACACAGATTTCCAGATCTTAAATGAAAGCTAAAATTCCATGAGGAAACTTAAATAAAGTCATGCATGCCTCTTGCAGTTGTCTCATAAGCTGTGAAGCAATATTTTACAAGGGTTTCTGAAGAATGACTCCTTTGGCAATTTTTTCTGGAACTTGCCTTTTTATGGCATCTGCCTACTGATGTCATTCTGGATGTCCATTACCATTTCAGATCAAATAATTTAGATTTGGCAACTACATATAAATAAAAATGATTCTTCCATTATTTACACTCCATTTGTATTATTTGCCATAATCTAAAGTCATTCTCCCTTCATGGAGACTTTGTTCTTGAAGCTTTGTTCTTGAAAGAACAAAGAAAAAGCAGCAGTTATGAACTCTGCAGAAACATCTCCTGTGTTAGGTCACAGCTTAGTTCCCAAAATATTGACGAGAAGGAGGATGTGCTACCCTTGGGGGTGGCTGTGGTCATCTCTGGGCAGGTTGGAAGTCACCTGCTTCAAATCCTTCTGCAGCACCTCCCAGCCAGTTGTACCATGCCACAGCAGGTTCAGACAGCTGTTAGCTCCATCCTCTGCTGCTGTTTGAAGACTCTTGTCTAACTTCTGGTTGAATCCTTAAGAACTTAAGCCTGTGTCAATGACATGTTATATACCTCACTGCAGCCAGACCCCCAGAGAGAGCAAGTTCACCCACACAGGCAGCTGCAGCCCTTGTGTCCACGGCATCTTGAAGGTAGTCCAGTGAAGGGTAAAGGCAGTTCAGCAAACCTCATCCTTGCTCTCCAGGACTGCTGCCAGCAGAGGCTGGCCAGGGGCAGGGCTGCAGCAGCCTCTGCCTGGGTCTTTCCTCTCCCGCTCCCTTCCTGGCTCCTGCACTTTTGGCACAGGCGCGCCTGGCTCCCAGCCCCTGGCACCGGGAGAGGGGCAGGTGGTTTGTGCTGCTGTGACCTTGCTCCAAGCAGACTTCTTATCACCAGGGGATGGCAACCCAAGGAGCAGAGCCGGTCCTTGAAATGTAACCTCTGACTCTTGGGGGAGTATGGCACTGGCCACTGAGGTCTAAAACAGTCTGTCTTTAGGCGTCACGTTCACCCTCCGATGCACACAAGATGCGCGTGCCAGTGTTAGAGGCCCCAGCTCTAAAAACCCTCCAACTGCACAGCCAGTCAAACCAGAATTTCTAAGATAACTGGCACACAATAAGTGAAGCGTCCTGCTAAAGCGGAGGGAACACAATTACCCTCATCTCTCTCAAAGGAACATGTTTCCCAGAGAGCATGAATTAAGGGGATAGGCCAAAAAATGGTGCATATAATAGCAGCAAACCACAAGCATGTAAATACGCAAGAATATCATTTGAAAGAAAATTTTAAGCCTCATTAGTAAATGCTTTTAGCATTACTCACTATATTTACAGAAGACAATACAGGACAGCTAACGAGGCAGAGGATATCCTGGGGTGCCAGTACACTGTGCAGGGAGGAACTGCCTGACCAGTATCAGAGCAGTTATGTGTGCTGTCCCCAGTTTCAATGGGCTCTACCGGCACTAATCCTGGATTGACTGCTTGGGCATGATCCAGCACCCACTGAAGTCTCAAGGAATCTTGTCATTGACTCTGGTCTGTCCTTGCTCCCTGGCACTCAGGAAGAAAGCAGCGACCTGTAGCAGCTTCCTCAGCCTTGACACCATGCTGGGTAGCTTGGGATTTGCCCTGAGGCAAACCTCCAGGGTACAGGACGAGAAAAGAGGAGATGAAGGTGAGGAGACTTCCCTGAAACTCTTCTTTCTCAATCAAAGAATGAGGGAGGAAAGTGCAGTTCTACTACAGGGGTTATCTTTTTACAAAATGTTTTTCACTCTTTCTTGGGTCAACAGTAGCATTAAGGAAAGTTGATTTTTTTCCCCTGCCATCCATGAGGTGTTCATTATTGCAAATAGTAGGATCTTAGTCTCCAAAAATATATTTGGATCTTAAGAAGAATGACATACGGACTTTTAAAGTTTTGACATTCATTTTAAAAGAAAAATGTAAGTGGGCTTAACTGTAGTTCTTGTGTGGATTTTATATGTCTCATACATTTTTTCATATGGTTAATATCAGTCAAGCATGGTTGATATTCTAGTAAAGCAGTTTCTTGTTATTTTTATTCAAAATATCCTCCTGAAGGTAAGTTAAATGCTCCATAGTCCCAAATCTAAAATTAAATTTTAGAAAGAGGTCCTTTAAAAATGGCGCATTGTGTTAAGTTATAGATGCTAAATATTATTCTTGGCATGACATACCACCACAAGTACCAGAATTAATTTTTCTTTTGCAGAAATTAGTAATTAAATAAACATAATATAAATCCTTACAATCAACTTTCCCTGCAGTAGCAAAATCTAGACTGGCCTAAAAAGACTGAGAAAAATTGTTATAAAAGAATTTTGTTTCCAATTGCACTCGAGTTTGCTTTGAACCAGATCACACTCCTTCTGGAGAAGAGAAAAGAGCTGAAACCTTAGGGAAGTTTCAGTTGCAAGGAAACCATTTTGGTATGATGCTAGACAGAAAATGGGAGAACAGCTTCTTTATGGCAAGGGAAATCCCAAAGTACCCTAAGAGGGTCCCATAAAGCCTGTGTTGATCTCAGACCCAGACTTGATGCTTCAAGACTGACCTGGAGACTTTGGGAAATGAGGCTTAGCCACTGTCCTATGCACAAAGGTAGAAAACTGTTCATAAATAGATGTTTCTGCACATGTACCAAGAGAGACTTGTCCACTATGAGGCAAGGAAAAACAAAAGAAATGTCAGAATAACCCTAGGTGAAAGGACATTAAAAAAGAGCTAACATGATCTCATGGTTCTCTACCTTGCATTTTTAAGATTGCCATTCAGCTATTTTATGTCCCTTAAAGTCTCAACTGCCTGCAAACCATATTTTATCCATCCCTTATCAAACACTTTGTGGTTACACTTCAGGCCAGATCTAAGCAAAGTTATTAATCATCTGTCAAATAAAATTGTCAGTCTGCTCCATCCTTATACTTTTTCAATAAAGATCAATTGAAACTGTGCAAAAAAATTGTCAACAAAGTCGAATCTTTTAAAAAGAAAGCAAAATGAAAGCGCTATAAGGTGTGGTCCACCACATTTTAAAGTAACTTTACGCTGTGGTTTTGGATTTGGACATATCTAAGCCAATAGGGGTGGTAGTTGTTATTATTTATTGCTTAAATGTGAATCTTTGTTTTCCTTCTAATACGCCTTATGGAAGAAAAAGAGACATCTGTGCTAAAGTAACCAATCTTTATGGGTGGGGAAGAAACCATCTGGTTAAAGTAACCAGTATGTGTTCCACTAATTCTAAATCAAGAAGCAATAGCTGCATGAAAAAAATAATGGTGTCTCCTTTAAATTAAAGGACTGAAGTTGAAAATGTGTATTCTAATCTTCTGGTACAACAGCTTTGTTCACAAATTTGTCTCAAAAAAAAAAAACATACTGTAATGCAAAGCTGATGTGTGGACAAGCTAAATCCTTATTTCTATTTTAAGCTTTGCCACACAAACATTGAATAAGTTTTGGAAACATAAAAATCAGCGAGAATGGCTATTGTAGTTACAGTGCTGAAACCGCTCAAACTGACTTCCAATTAAAAGTCAACAGGATTTGTACGCTGAAATTTATCATGTATTTTTGAAAAAGTTTTATTGAGGCATTTGCCTTTTAGTCCTTGTTACCTTGTTGCAAGAATCTTCTTCCCATCATCTGCGATCTCTGTAAGTGTGTAATTGTCTTTGTCTCATAGGGTTACCCACTTGGCGTCCAGTCAGGCAATAATTTCCTAATCCCATTGTCAATGCTCCATTTCCTTCTGCCATAAGCCGTGTGGCTTTGGCTATCCACTTATGTGTACCAGCAAGACTGCAACACTCTGTGCAGCTCATCCCTTCTGACAGTATCTTTCTAACAGGGTGCCCACCAAGGCTTATACACAGGCTGGGGAACTCTCAGGAGCAGAGAAGCTCTTGAGACATTTAACCACATTTCCCAGCTCAGACTGAACCTTCCTGTTCTTCCAGCAGCCACAGAGGTCAGTTCTGTTTGCCTCCAACTGGCATTTTCTTCTGTCTCAAAGAGTTTTGAGTCATCTCAGCCTGTCTTTCATGAGATTAAGTCTATTTTCCATGATTTTGTTAAAATACCAGTGGCTACCCTGTACTTCCTAGTTGTATGACCTCATTTCTCTCTTCTATTTTAATATCTCACCAGGTAGGTTGCAGAGCAGGGAATGAGCCATTAATCCATGAAAATAAGTGCCTGCTATCTAACACAAATCTGTATTTGTGGCGAAAATGCTATTTTTGGAGGAACAGAGTAACAGCAAAGATGTGCTCTGAAGAGGTATAAACCAGGATGATGTGTTGCCTTCTCTATGCGATGAGGAGGGAAAGGTTTAAGATCAGGGTAAATGAACAATGTGTTTATCCAGATCTGAGAACCTGGCTATCATTCCTTGGCTCCAACTCTTTATGGTAGTGAGAGAGGGACAAATTAGCTGTCTAGTGATTTGTTTCTGCTTCTTGATGAGCTAAGCCAAAATTTGAATTCTTCCTTTTCCTGAAATTGTAACCTACATATTCTTGTATAGGCACATGCTTCAGTGAAACTCTGCTTGACTGCCTCAACTTCAGGCCTTCCTCTGAAAAGCCAAAGCCCCAATTTATATCTGATATTTATTGCACAAAATTCTTCAAGAGGCAAACAGCTCACAGTTCTTGAGGCACAAAAGTGCCATGGAAAATTATTTATAAAAATGGCTGAGATCCAAAATTATGCACAAAATAAATATTTGTATCATCTTTATTCCTTGACTGTGACTATTGTTCTCAGGAGGCTATAACAACCTACCTATGACTAACCTGGCACAGGCCTTTCATTGACAGAACTGTATATTTGTTCTGTTTTATACTGTCAGTGATGTATAAACAATTGCTGCTGCTTGATTTGTACTGCCTATGGCACTAGGGAAAATTAAAATTAGCATAAATTATAACAGTTAACCTTTTGGTACTAGCATGAGATGATATATAGGCAAATGGCAGGGTAAAAGAATAATTTCCAGAACATACCTTTCAAAAATGCATGCAAGTGAAATGAAAGAAGAACTTCTGACAATGTTAATTAACATTACAGCATCTTAGTGGACTCATTTCACTGTAATTGTTTAAAAAATAAAAAATAAGATTATTAATCAGGTGAAATCCAACTGAGAGAAGTGCTTTCTGGATATCAGCTGCCAAGTGGAGATTTTGCTATGAATCTACTGTCCATGTGGTGTTGCCCTCCCTGAAGCTACATATCAGGAGGTAGCAGCTTCAAAGGACTGCAGAAATAATGTCCTTTTCTGATGCTCTTTGGTCCTCATATTTAAAGCAAATGTTGGGACAGATCTGGCCTCTAAGTAAAAATAAATGTGTTCCACTGATGCTTCCTGAGGTATGCTGAAAAGTTGGGCTGAAGCAACTGCACGTTGTTGTCGAGAGAACACCTAGCTTTGAAGGAGCACTGTTGCAGTTCATATCATTCATGCTGTAGTTCTCTTTTCTTTTTAAACACAGCTTCTCCTATTCCCATAATGTTTTCTTACATGATTATTTCTAAATCAAGAAGGGAAAGAACAATACTATCTAATCCCCTCAGTTTTTAACAAGTGAAAATGTGTTTGAAAGGAGAGTATAAATAAATATGAAATGTATTCAGTTTTCCACATAGTTTTATTCCTTTCATGAATATATACAGCAGTTAAAGTATAAAGCAAGTGATATAATCGCATTTACTTCTGGAACATATAAAGGATAGCCATAAACCTAGAGAGAGACAGACAGATATATGGATGCACAGACAGGGTAACATTTTCAAGGTTTCTGGTGAGAGAATCCTTGCAACAGATGCATTTTTTAATTTAGGATTTTCAGTACAAGCTTAGATCATTCATAATTATACCCCCAGACAAGGAGGGTGGTATAAATAAACTTTAATGGAAAGGAAACAGTCTGTAGAATAAGCATTTTCTGTGAATAACAACAACTCCTTGAATTTAAAAGAGACTTTTCTTGAGGGATTGGGTAAAAAGCATTTTAAACATGGCAATCCTTCCCACTCTCATCTTTGTCTGAGCAGATGGCTGCTGGTCAGAAAAGGCTGAATTTGAAAAATATTAATTTGTCAGGTTGATTCTGACCTCAAACTTATAACAAATGACTAATGCAGAAATAACAACAGCAGAAGGAGGCAGGAAAGTAGATTGGTCTTCAAGACCTGCTGCTCCTACTGAAGAGCTGAAAAATTACACAGAAACTGAAAAAAAGGGCACTAGAAAAACAGCTTAAAGAAAGCAATCATAGGACCTTACTACTCCAGACTCTGGCCATAAACAGGCACTGGGAGTTCCTCTGAGCTGGAAGGATAACAGCTTTGAGTCTGAACACAGGGAATGCAGCCCTTTTTGCTAGGGGCTCTGATAATCCAGAGACAAAAGTCGATAGTGAATTCCAGAGCAGCAGCTGTGATGTTTCCATCTGGGGACCAGAAAACATCTGAATGAATGAGAGAAATGATCTAACAATCAATAACTTTTTTCAAGCCATCACAAGAAGCCTTTGAACAATATCACAAGGAGGAAAAAAAAAGAGAGAAATGCTGTTCTAATGGAGAGGAAAATGAACCCACAAACAAGACCAAACTGACATACGGTATAGCACTATGTTCACAGGAGCAAAAAGAAGACGACTCTGGGAACTGAGAGTTTCAGTCCAGAAAGAGATTAAAATATTTAGCAAACTTGACTGTGGAAAAAATAAATCCACTGACTGTGGTGAGGAAGAAGTGTTACTTCATTTAATAGAAGTCAGTAGATCTTCCAAAGTCGAGCTTCACAGTTTACTAGACCAAAATTTTGCTCTATTATGCAGGTGATGCACTGTGACCAAAGGTGAAAGGTAAGATGAAAGATCACCTGTCTTTTCCAGGGGTAGGGGAAAGGGTCAAAAAAAAAAAAAAAAAAGCAAGCAAGCTGTAAACCTGAGCTCCTGGTTCTTTTTCCCTGAAGTCCTTATGGCACATCTGTGTCCAGACTACACTGGTGAAGTTTTATATACTACTCCAAATGCAGTGTGTGGGATGATGAGCTCAGACATCTTTTCTTGTCATCTCAGGCCATTCTCACAGAGAAGGTGCAAGTTGAAAAAGCAGACAAAGGAAGAAGAAAAAACCCACAAACCCTATTTCAGTCCAAAGAGTGCTCAACAGTGAAAGAACCTGTGATAGGAACAGAAATCACCTCAGGTATTTGAGGTTGAACAGAGTTCTTTTATAACTTACAGATGGCTGAAGTAATTTGTAGGATTTAAGAATTTGCTGGTCTTGGTTAGTGTCCAAAGAGTCAGGAAACAATAAGAAAAAACAGCTTTTAAATGTGTTCCTGGCTTAAATAGTTTCCAGGGATTGTGTTTATATGTTGTCTAGAGATAAACTCCAGCACAGAGTGATGCAGTTGCAAAGTATCCATCTCCGTGCTAAGGTGGGATATTAAATGGAAATGTTGCCGTGGAATAAATGAGACCTGTGTAATCTTTACTCAGTGCAAGTGCCTCACTCCTTTGTGAGAACATCACAAAATAGCTGCCCAGCCTTCTTACAGGCTTCTGGCAAGTTAACTGCTAGAGAAGCCACAGTATCACAGAAAAACAAACAAAAACAAACAAACAAAAAACCACAACAAAAACAAACAAAAACAACAACAAAAGCCAAACAAAAATTAAAAATTAAAAACAAAAACAAAACCAAAAACAAAGCCAAACCAAACAAAAATCAGCAGATGTCAAAAAAATCCCTATGCAAATTACTCAGTCAATCTCAAAATTCTCCAAAAATTCTATTGTAACATTACTAATATTAAATTCCCTTGGACTTTCTATGTGATTCTTTTTTTCTTTTTCTTTATTTTTTAATAACTGCTACGGTTCTGTAATGAGAAATGTATTTATTACTTCAACTTTCAGTCGTATCACTCTAACATGTTTTACTTTATTTATAAAAGGAACAGATATAATGTCTAGTCCATATAATTACACCCCAAAAATTATGAAAACCAAGTGAAATTTTAGGTTCTGCTAGAGTTTACAGATTGTCTTAGGGGAATAGATACATTTAATTCATTTGAAGTCCAGCTAACCTTGCTCTTCCTTCACTGGAAAATTGTATTTCTTCAGGACACTGTGGATTTACTGCAGCCTCGAGTCTTTAACATTCTGGCCAGGACTTGTCATATTCAAGTAAGAGCTAATTACATTACAACAGATAATTACTTCCTCATTATTTTGCAGGAGTATGCAAAATAGGAGGATGAACTATTGTTTGGAGACCTATGAAAGTCAGCTCACAGCAGCCAGGTGTTGGCAGAAGGCACAGGCTGAAGAGCAAGCCCCTGGTGAGCAAGAGTGTGTGGGGTACGGGAGAGCAGGGAGGTCGATTTCTGGGCAGGATAACCGGAACTCCTGCCTAAAGACCAGAACTGTTCTGCTTAGTAAGCATACTGAGAAACACTTCCTTGAAACACAGTTGAAAATAATAGTCCTCATATTTTATGTCAATGGGTAATTTCAAAGATAAGCCACAGCTCTGTGTATTTTTATGAGGGTAGGAAGCAGGGAATGAAATATTTCAGAGCACTGGAAGATTAATATTACTGGGGATTCAAAAGTTCTGGTGTAAAGTTAAAGTACTGTTATAAAGAAATTTGGTCTCTCTGTGCTGTGAAATACACAGGCCCAAATTATTTCATGACATTTCTCAAAAACACAACTCCAGAATATTTTATCACATTAAATAATTTAAAAAGTCATGAACATATGAAACACTGTCAAGTATATCAACTTTAAATAACATCTTTGTGAACCACCTGAACTCTACAAGCTTCCAACATCCCCCTGATACAAAAGCATAACCTAATGTTATGATTAAATTAATGCTATTTTTAAATGTAAAGCAATTAAGAACACTGAATTTCATCACATGGGATTCTGTGATCTTTCCAGAACAGATCAAGTCTTGGGTGTACAAATTATATCTTACAAGTAAAGATATAATTCACATGTTTAAGGTTCCTGAGATGTTTAATCAATAAGGCACTGAGTAAATATACTCTTAGAATCTATGAGCCATTACCCCTCAAAAGCTGTAAGTTTGTAGCAGGAATGTTGCTGTCTTCATGTGGAAACTCATCAATGCCTATTGACATGTCTCTGTTTAATTGCAATTTAAATCATGGTGTATTTCATTAAATCTCAAAATGGATTACAATGCTCCATTAATTTTGTAGTTATGTATGGGAAAGATCGACTAGTGACTCTATGGGTCATATATAGGCCTTGGTTTGTGAAGAGAACTCCTATTGACATCAGTGTGAGCTCTGCACATGGACTGAAGGCATGACACGGCCCATTATTCTCAATTTTCCATAGTACAGTCTCTGAGAGAACACATCACAATAGAAATTGCTTATCTGGAATGCATCAATAAATATATTCCAGGTTTATTTCTTCCCAAGATTGCAAAATTTCAAGCATTTTTCTGTACCCACATAGTCACACTTTTTTTAAATTATATTGTCTTTCCTTTTATTCCATTCAGATATAGCATATAAAACCATCCTCATTAAAAAAGAATGTGCTGATGAAAAAAACACAACACTCACCCTACCAGAAGAGGAAATCAACAAAAGATCTTAACTAACTACAACTGAGATATCTGTCATTGGCTTCAGATGGAAAGAAATCATTTCACTGAAGTTTTCTGCTATTATATTTCACAACAATGAGAAGACTTATAAAAAAAAAAAATCTTAGGCACATATAGACCTAAGATGGACTAGCAAGTAGTGGAATGAATTTGAATGGCATACATTAAGGAGAGTCAAAGCACCAGGGCATGGTGAGAAGCAGGGTAAATTAACAATGATGATGTAAAATTTAGTAAACAAAAAAGTACATGGAGTATCAAGAGGAAAAATAGGAACAGAGACTTCTTTAACTGTGGAAGCAAAAATAGTGTGATTCTGTACTCTGCTATGCATGTGGAGCACTGCAATGCAATGATAGGAGCGACTGATGTTTGATTAGTGACTGTGGACCCTGCAGCCATCATGTCATGCATCAGGAATGAACTCCAAGCACTTAGGGCTCGTGAACACCCATCTGTCACTGACGGTATGGAAAAGCTCCCCTCCAAACTGTGTTGCATGCAAGTGAAAAGGTGGGAATTGTGTCCAGTGCTGTAGACTTCTTTAACCCCACTGGTGCATGTGGAGTGGCAAACCAGACTTGTATCCAAAGCAAATTATATATCATCCTAGCAGTAAGATTCCAGGGTTACAGAAGTTTTTTAGTCCACACTTAATAAGGAGCACAGGTTGGTTCAGTTCATGGTGGTTTAGCAACACAGACCAAGCTTGATCGAGGAAAAGAGAGTTTCAAAAGCAAGAAGGAAAGGAATGAGGGAAGGCATGGGCTTCTTGTATTTGCTGATGCCAAGGCAGCTAAGACAGAGGCAGAAACTACCTTATCCCTTTCCCAGAGTTGGCTCTCCACACCATCATCACTGCGTGCCCCAGTATTGCAGCCCTTCTTTTGCTCCCCACAACAGTATCCAGCATAACTACTTTTTTGCCCAAAACCAGTCCCAAGCTGGTGGATTGATGGACTGATGGCATGCACACAGCACCACAAAGGTACAGATTCTGATCTTGTGGTTTTTTGAGTGCACATCGGGAAAACCAAGAGCTAGCAGGCATCTGTAGTTAATACTCGACCTCTGGTTTGCCACCTCAGAGGAAAGCAAGGTACATTTTTAACCCAAACTAGATACTGATTAAAACTAGGACAGATTAGTGTTAAGAACACAGAGACAAAAATTGAGGCACCATAAAATTGCCTTTAGAAGCATCTGAGAAAATCAATAAAACTTCTAATATTTTCAGTCATCACTTCCATCAGTATCAAAGACATTCTTTACCCCTCCCTACTCCCTCTACACTAGCACTAGATCCTAGTGTATATTGCTTGTGTAAAATATACATAACTTAAGAACTACATGGGGGAAAAACAACAATGGACCACAACAGTGCTGAGCTACTTCCTGTCTATCCAACTGGTGTTTTTCCAATTCCACATGGATAACTCATTTTTTACATATTATGTTGAAGTTGTTAGTCACTGTGGTAGCATCAATTTCCTTGGTTTAAGAAGTTTCTGTAAAGGTTTTAATGAATACTCTTGATGTACTAGGTGCTCCTGTGCTGAAATATCGTGGTCATATCTTTGCTATTATAAGGGGAAGAAAAAACCTATCAGAAATAAACAATCAAAATGGAAAACACAGATTGCTTTGAAAAGTATTCTAACTCATGTAAGAATTTTCCCAGTAATTAATTCCATTGCCACCATTAACTCCAGCAGTAAGATGGAACACAGTCAAGAAGAATCCACCCATGGATGAAAAAGGCACTGTACCTATTTAAATCCACGTTGTCTTGTGTGATCCCTTTTTACAAAGCACTTGCTGAATATTGTGTCCGAACCATCAGAGACAAAGTGATAAGTAAGACAAGAAGTGCAGAAAAATCTGATACTGGAATAAAGGGAGGTTTAAAGCTACCATTGAAGAAAATGCTGAACATAAATGCTTACAGTACTTCCTTATTAAGCCACATTAGAGCCACCCACTCTCCACTGAATCTGTCCTTCTTACTATTCTCCTCAGCCCTTTTAATCTTGTGCTGCAGAGGAGGCATGGAGAAATTTTGAAAAGTGCTTCCCCTTACTGTCAAGAAATTTCTCATCACCACCCATTGTCCCTGTTCCTTCATTGTGCCTGTGCCTGTGCCTGGGAAATGTGCTTCCTTCTCAACACTCTCATTGCTGGATGGGTGGAGCATGGTGCTGAGCTGTAGGATGAGGACGTAAGTGGAGCCTCTGAAGAAGACCTCAGTTCTCTTTCTGCTCCAGTTAGTGACAAAATTCTATAGAACTGGTGACTGTCAGAAAGAATGTCCTCTCTTCTGCAGCACACTGGTCTTTCAGCTGCTGTATTCATTGTTACGGTAAGACACCAGTCTTTTTCATTCAGGAGTGTCTCTAAAGTGTAGATTCTACCCTTACTTTAGATCAGAGTCTTTCCTCAGTGCGTCTGGGACCACCAAGGACAGTCTCTCACCTAAATAAGATGGAGAGAAGCTATGTAGGAAACCCATGCACAGTAACTGGTAGGCAGAATTGGGCCACTGGAGAGTGTGCCAGACCTGGCTCACACAACCCCAAGCTTTCTCCTCCCTTACCAAAAGGACCAATCCAGAAAACTCAGGGGAATGGTCTTCATTTCAAAGGACATTTCCCTTGTTTCATAGACATTCCACGCATTTGAAACAGGAACTGGGAAAGTACAGAAGTGTCAGTACAGAGGTATAATTGTTGGGGAAGAGAACTATTAGTAAAATATTCACGTTTAATTATTAGCACTTAAAATGCTATAGATGGTACATGGTATCCTGCATTCTGTTAGGTAGCACATTCACAGAAAAATTAAATCTGTTTCTTTGCAGTCCATGTAAACATATATCAGTGTATTCAATCAGAAGAGCAGAACACTTTAGGTGGTGCGTAGCTGTACACTAAGCTTGGGTGATAAAATTTTTATTTTGTCATTTATTTTTTAATTACATGGTAATACTGATAGAGTTTCTTCTTCTGATTTTTTTCTTTTAATGACTGCTTTCAAAAGACAGTAAATGAATTAGCCTCTATTGATCATGAGGCAATAGAGCAGTTAGTACTTTTGATCTGTGCAATTAACAAAAAAAGATAATGTGTGAAATGCATGAAGCATGTGCATCGTGAGTGATCATTGTCATCAGTAGTCTTGCTTTCCAATAAAGAAAAAATTATTTGGGGAAGTTGGTCAAATGATTATTGCTATTGCATCCACACACTGCTGATTTCTGAAATTTTTTCATAAAGATAGTAATGATATTCTATTAGAGTGAAGAGACCAGAATTAATTTAAATAATCTTTTGCCTGGCTCATGAAAAACAAAAAAAATACCTCCACAGCCAGGGGCCATTATTTCTTTAATTTTTCTATGGAAAAGTCATGGTCTATATTCAATTGCCAGTTCAAAAAGAAAAGTTTTCAATTTATAGGGTTTTATCTTCACAATCAGTTCCAGAGGAGTGACTTAACTACTAGAAGGAAAAAAAAAACCTCCACTGTCAAGCTCAGAAATACACCAATCATGCATCAAAAATACTTCTCTTTTAAAAATTACTTATCCACTCCATGTGCAATTCCAATAACAGAACAGTAAAATAGAGACATGGAAGGAAATATACATAGATATATTAATAGGTCATTTATTTTTAGACATCAGTATAATTTCCATTATTGAATAAATAAAAATTACAAAAAGTTTTTCAAAGCATTAATTTAAATAAATATTGGAATTAATGTAAAACACAGAGATGTGCTGCGCTTCTGTAACATTTAAAAAGTACATTCAGTTCAACAGCTCACAATTACTTGTTTGCTCAGAGCATATTTCTAAGCAAACCATACCAGCACTGTAAATAATACTTTCATTTTGCTCTTTCGCTTGCAATCTTTTTTCCGTCATGAACATGATCTGTGTACCTTGGAGAGATATCCCAGCCAGCTGAGAGACAAATTATGTGGCTAGCATAACTTTATGAAAGTACAGTGGTTAAAGGGGCTATATAAGAGATTTTGTTCAAACAAAATCAGATGAGTATTGCCTGCTGGTTAGAATAGTCCTGTGAAAGCCAAATCATATCATATTTCAAATCTGGCAAATTATGTACAATATTATTTTTACATTTTCTGATATGATTTTTATTAAAGTGTATACTTGTTCGTTAAAGAACAAGCTCAAACCACTCACCACAAGGATATTATCCACACTTGTGCTGGAAAGTAGCTTTCTTTCTAAAGTTACATAGAATATTTAAAATTAATGGAAGAAAAACAACAGGGGAAAAAAATCTCTCCCCATTTGTTTATAGTGTGCTTTTGATGGTGCTTTCTGTGTGGCCAGTGTTGGCATTTCCTTTAGCTTCCCTTCATTTGTACATGAATCTTTCATGGCCACAGAGAGATTATTTTTAAAGATAGATATATGTAATTGAAAAACCACAAAACCTGGCCAAAAGATGCAGCATAGGGTGACTCTCTGAATTTTAATACCCTTTTTAAATGAGTAGATTGCAAGTTTTTATGGGTGGCTTGAACTTTTAGTGGATTAAATAAAAACCTGGAAACCATTCTTCTTTTTCCCTGTTTTTGTTTTGTTTTTGTTTTTGTTTTTGTTTTTGATTTTGATTTTGTTTTGTTTGTTTGTTTGTTTTGTTTGTTTGTTTTTTGTTTTTTGGTGGTTTTTTTAATTGGTTTTTTTTTTTTGTTTAGAAAAGGTCTTTCTTTTCACTTCAAAAATTAAATTTCCATGGGGAAAATTTGCTTCAGGTATAAATTGTTGCCTGAAAATAGAAACTACTCCCTGCTTTTATATTCCATAGCTCAAGAAAGTAATTCACTGATCCCAGATCACAAGGTAGATACAGCTAAGAAAATGGCTCTCACATAATTTTTTTAAATGAATTTTAATAATACTTTAATATTTTTTAACATAGAATACATTTCTTTCTAAACGTTGCATTCGGTGAGATAGACAAGTGAAAAAGCAAAATATTCTTATTTGAGTATGAACTGCAGGATCGGGCCCATTGATCTTCACTTACTTTCTGCTTAGCTTGCAAGACAGCAAAAAAATATATAAAACTCCTAAGGGCTTTTTGACATACATATACTACAGTTTCCTACAGCTATAAATCTATTTGATTTAAAGAATTTCATCCCAATTACCCCAAAAAGGTTTATCCAGGCCCGAGGCAAATTCCTTCTGACTTTTTCGTTTGTAATTTTAATATTAGCTTTGCTTCCTAAATAATTTCTTTAAGATTCTCAGGCTGTTTTACAGCTTAGTGTTCCCTTTTTAAGCATTTTCTGTCCTTAGATTTCCATTTAATACTTGTTTATGCATTTCTCAATAGTTTTAAAACATAACTTCAAAAATAAAATCATACCCTTTCTGCTATAAAAATCCTTTGCTTTTATACAAATATAGCGATATAAGCATCCTTCTGGGGTTTTGTAGCTGTTGCTGTTCCTGGTCTCAAATTTTAGCACCATTATTTAAAATGAAGGAAAAAATCAACTTGCAATTTAGACAGTTACCAAATTACCAAAACTAGTGCAGCAACTCTTAATGAGTGAAACCATTAACAATTTTCTGACTGCAGCCCCTGTTCAAATACCTTGGACACCTTGTTAGCACAGAATGAGGTGTTCAATCAAGACACTGGGAATTGGAAGTACCAGGGCACAGTTTTGAGTGGTGATTACAAGGGCATGAGTGTGAGTGCCAAAGTAACAGTCTTCTACACTGCAGGAAGCTGAGAAACCTTCAAGTCTACATTTGTAAATCAGCCTGGATGATTACAGCAGTCACAAGCAAAGAACATATGAAACAATTATTTGCACCGTTCTTTCACTCTTTTAATTTGCTCTTAAAATGAACACAGTGATATTAAGAGCCATTAGTGCTTTGTCTTTGAAAATTTCGTGAGACTTCATATCTTTCCAAGCAGCATCTTAAATTGCTTAAAAGTAGAAATGTAACAAAGGACTATTGTTTTCTGATTGTTAAATCTCTTTCACATCAATAATCTAAGCTTACGTTAGCAGTCAGATATGTCTTTGAATTTCCTTAGAAAGTATTTGGTTCATGTGCAGAAGTGATATGATTTTAGACTTTCTGCTTCTCTACTTCTTAATTGCTGTGAAAAAGACAGTTTGCCTTTCTTAAATGAGTAAATTTTAGAAGTATATTTTGTCACATTAATAGTATGTTGTAAATGTAGATCTACTTCCATTCTACTAAAACAAGAGACTAGCACTCTTTGATGTTAAATTTACTACTTCAATGTTATAAAATGAGTCCTTTAAAATAGTTTCCATACAATTCATTCATTTCTTTCTTTCAATCCATAAACGGTAATCCATGTAGAAATAACTCTGAACATTTCTATAACTCATATTTCAAACACAAAACTTGTTATTAGGAGCTACTTTCGTATTAAAGATAAGGAATTATTGACTAAAGAAGGGATGAGAAATAGCAAAAAATTAAATTATCCCCAGCAAAGAACTGAAAGAGATAATCTATTTTTAAAAAAATTCAAAGCATCCTGCTCCATTTCTGTACTTCATGGGTATGTATAATATATATGGCTCTAATATTTCACTGCTTCTGGTTTGAAGAAATAAATTGTCATTGGAAAGTCTCTAAAATTACTGCTTTAATTTAAGGAAAATATAATGTTTATGTTGTGAGATTTTTGGGCAGCTCATCTAATGCTTTTTATAGAAATAAATAAAGCATATTATGGGTTTAGCATCTCAGCTGTACTAATTGCTAATATAAATAGCACATACAAATTAATTTTTGTTCTTTTTGATCATCAAGAAATATTATGCAAGAACTTTTCACACAGGACCATATTTTTTACATGTGTTATTGTAGGAACATAAAATACTTATTTCAAATCAATACATTTTTATACTAATTATTTTTTTGCAGAATTCTATTTTGAGCCTTGCAAAACCATCTAGGTCTCCAATTTTAAATGCATAGTTATGTCTAACAAATTCTGAAATACCGTCGTTCATCACTCCCTGACTTTACTACTGATTTCTGGAAATCCCCCAGAATAAATCTCTAAGCACTAAAAGAAACAGATAATTTTGATTCTGTATCTAATATTTGAAGAGTAAAACATTATTAAAATAATACAGCCAACCTGTACTAAAAACTCCAGACTGTGATGTTCTTCACTGTTAATGACACACTGGGGAACTAAATTATTTTGTAGGGAATGCAAAAGTGCAGCACTGGGGATCTAAATTATGCTGTAGGGAATGCAAAAGTACAACGCCTTTGCTGCTATTTTGTGCTGGGTTTTTTCTACTTTAAAATATGTATTACTGTAAATGTTTTACCTAAGGGTGCTGAAGATATCAGGTGGTATTGCAAAGTTACATAGCACTTAAAAATATATCCGAATATTCTCACCCCTCCCCCGCTGTCCAGCTATACCTACCAGCAGCTGAAAAAAGCAGTAATTGAAATTAAAAGGGTCCTCTAGCATGTAAGATCGTCTGGGTTTAATAACCGGAGGGGTTTCAGGTGCAGAGGGCGCTGTTGTTCGTGTATTGTGCAAGCATTTCCTGAACAGGGATAAAAACATTGATCCAACAATTCAGTGCTTATAATTTTAAGCTTTCCATAAAATGCCAGTGGAATTGTTGACATATAGATACTACCTTCCACAGTCTGTGATGAGTTTCCTGAAATAAATTCTTTTCGTGGCAGTCTAGAAGGGAGATGCCAGCTATCGTCACCCAAGTGAAATGTTTTTCACTGTTTCCACTTTACAGTCCATTTACCAAGATTTTATAACCCAGCCACAAAGTTCCTTCCATCACACATTTTCATATAAGGATATTTCAGTTATTTTTGTTTTAAAAGCACACCAGATGTATTCAAGTGTAACTTGCAATACAAAGTGTGAAAAAATTTGAAACATCACTGCAGTGGTATTCTTCAACATTTCTTTCTTTCTAAAATATTCTTTGCAGTCCATAACTAATTATTTCAGGTGTTTTTCCTGTAAGAAAGTATTAACTAATTACACCCACAAAAATCAGTAAGGAGAGGAATCAAGCGTTTGCAACTTCAAATACACTTCTGCGGTATAACTTTTCTTTTGAGCTGTACATATGCATTTATTTGTGTTATACCTCCAAATACGTAAGTAAAGTTTTAAAGACATTGCTAGTTCTTTGAAGTAAATTGTTTTTTAAATCCCTATGTAATGTACTACATCTTCTCATGCATTCACGTTATTAATAATTTTCTCTTTTCCCTCTCACTGATGGAAAAAGAACTACCAAGCCTAAAAACAGAGAGCAAAAAAGACACGGTTAAAAAAACTTAATGACAATTTAGACCCACAGAAACCCAGGGAACTTACAGTTGCAGCCGAAATTTTGGTTCTAACTTGAGTAATTGTACCTAAGGCATTTAGCTGGATAGGAAATAATGTCATCCTGCAGTCCTTGTCTGAAGTCAATGGAAGTTCGACCTCAGTGAGAATTACAGGATCGGGCATCTGACATCCTGGATCAACTCCTGCACTGAGTTTCCTGTGCTACCTAAGCCCAATAGGGTGTATTAAAGCCAAAGCAACAGGCTTTGTCCAGTTCTGAGTTGTGGCTTTAAATCAAACTAAAAAACTGTTCCAGAAACTTTATTAATTTCAGCACTTATTTACCCATAAAATCTGACTTACCTAAAAAACCATTACTTGAAAAAAAGGAATTGAAGAAAATTATTTGATACACGACTTCTCTAATAAATTTTATTGATTCCTATTTTGCATTACAGTCTAATGCATCTGCATTTTAAAGTGTCTGAAAGGCATTCATATGGGAAATTTGATTCTTAAAATGAAGCTACTAGGTTAACAATAAATACTGAGAGAAATAAATTTCTCCTGTGTTGCTCCTGATACGGGGTTCTCCAACTTTTGCAGAACATATTAATACAAATTCCATATTTCAAAGTAACAAAAAAGCCATCAGAATATGTGGCTGAACAAAATTGCTCTGAACATGAGGTTTGCATTTCACATTAACCAAAACTTTACCTGCTTCAAACAGTGCCTATGGCCTAATAAAAATTGCCATTGTTAGCTTTTCTCCTTGAATCAATGCTCATTCAGAAGTTTTCCACCTGATAAAGGCTTTAAAATAACTGAGACAAAGTTGCATTTTATGATTGGCAAGTTCTTTACGCCCCAGCTACCCCCCAGCCTGACGGAGTGGGGCTCCGAGATGCATTTTGGCCCTGTCTTTATGTCAAATCACTGCCATCAAAACAATGGCTCATATTACATGAAAATCTTGTGCAAATGAGCCATAATGGAAGTGAATGACAATCTCGTAAGACTGTGCAGCAGGATTCTCCTTTGATCTGAAATATTGTTAATCTTTCTCAAACATAGCACTAAGTATACTTGGCAAATCCTGGATGAGAAAGTCCCTATAGTGCAGCTCTGTGGACAGCCTGCCAGAAGCCAAGCACACCCTGCCGCAAAAAGAGGCACAGCCAAGAGAGGTACACACCGACACTGAGCCACAAGCTCTGCAATTGCTAGAAATTTATTTATGATTCAAAGACCTCTTCACCCATTTCCTTTTCCAGAAAATAAGCTGAACAATATGTTTATTTATTCTTAATAATGGATATTTGCTGCTGGATCGCAGCTTCATTTAATTAAGAAGCTGCAGTATTTAAGATATTAAAATCCATGTTTTGAAAAAGGTTTGCTTTTTCAAAACACAGGCCTTATTTATTCACAGCTTAAGAATCAGCCACACTCTAAATTATAGTTTTAATATAATGTTGTGGGGGGGAAAAAATGCTAGCATGTAAGGCAAGATTTTTCATTGGTAACAGAAGCATGATATAGGAGTTTATACTTTCCTAATGATGCTTAAAGCAAAGATCTGGAACAGTATGTCTCAGATGAGGTCATACATCAACTTCAGGAGAGTAAAAACCTCTCCTTAGACTATATTACAGCCAACTCACACCTTTTTGTTGTGCAGCCAAATATGCAAGGCGTATGTAGACGAATGCAAACAGAGTAAATCATGTTGATTGAGTGCTAGTAGGAAATATGGCTCTTCAGTTGTGTGCTGCTTTTGAAGTACTGCCTAAAAATCAGTCTTGGGCTTCAAAGAGAGGGGATTATAGCCTTTATCCAGCAATTAATATGGCTGAAACTCAAATGTCAGCACCTGACGACTATACAGACTGGACAGTAGCCTAGTAGGGGTCCAGTCCCCCTCAAGAATTGGAGCTTACAATAAAAATTAGTGCATAAATAGACTGAAATATTTGGGAAAGGGGCATAAAATTTTAACTTCTAACGAACTGTCTGTATTTTGACATGTGGGGGAGAGGGGGAGTTGTGGTGTCCCTTGACCTTTAACCTGCCTTATCCACCTAGATCATTTTAATCTCCCACCAACTGTTAAGCAGAAAAGAGTGCTATTAAAGAGAAAGCTATTCCTTTTGCCTTCTTACATAGATCAGATGACAACCTCTCCAAGTCCCTCCTCTCTGTCAGAGTTCAAGGGTTCAAAAATGGTCAGAATATCAAGCAACAGAAAGCCAGCAGGACTGCTTGCAAAAAGAGTTTAAGGACTTTATATTATGCAAAGTGGTTAAAAAAAGGGAGATTCCATTACTATGAAGTTTTACTTCCCCATTTATTTTTTTTTAATAGATCATTTTATTTCAGGAGATCATAGATCTTCTAATTTGAGGGGGGATTCTGACATTATTATGATATGCACCCAAACTAGTAGCTACCTAATAATCTTCACCGTATTAATTCTTTATATGTAGTTCCTAGGGTCTAAGTCACACACACATGCATTTACCAATAGTGTACTGTAAATAAGATGAACTTAACATGCTAGTTCTAGCTAATGTGTCAGGGGAAATAAAGTAAAATAAGATAAAATTAAATTAAATTAAATGGAGCATGCAGTCTTCTTAGTTCATAACCATCCTCAGATGGCATTTCCACAGCGCTGCATCTAGCACCCTATTCCTCAGAGAACATCCAAGCTTTCTACTATTTTTACTATTCTTGAGCAAAGACAGTTGTTACCACATGGTTCTTCCTAGAATTGCCACTTGCCTTGAAGAAAATATCCCCTGAGTACCCATGTTTAATGTACTTATAGAATAGCAGGTCTATATCATGACAAGATAAACGATATTGTTCTTTAATAAAGAATGTGAGATATTAAATACAGAGTTCTTATTTCAAAATGGTAAAATCAGTCTGAGGGAAGGGATATAATTGCTCAACATAATATAAACAGAATGGGTGCAAGCTGAATGTAATTTTTAACAGAGCCCCACTTTCTAAATATACATATGATGTGTTTGTGTGCCTGTGTACAGAGACATGATAAACAATAGAATTTAGAAAACTGCATTAGATTTTGGCTTTTGCATTAGGCCCTTCATATCCTGTGTATCCTAAAACACTTAACAATATTTCCATTGTACTTAACTAAACACAGTAATGGTGGTGCAACAACACAATGGCCTGTGCTCTGCGTTGGACAGCCGAGCCTGTCGTCGTGTGACAGGGAGTTTTGGCTGGGAAGGAGGCTTAGCCAGCCTCTTTTCACTAAAGTGCCATGGCAATATTGCCTAGACAGGCAGCAGGGACAGGAGAAAGGGATTTTGGATTAACAACTCGTCTCATGAAGGACAGCACCTCAAACAGTTCAACACCTCCCTGGTGTTGTACTGCCATGTCAGCATTAAGAACCAGCCCAAGTCCTGGTGGGAGACTTAAACTTGTGACCTTCTAGCCAAGAGGTAAGAGCACCGCTGGCTGAGCCATACTGTCATTATTGATATGTGCTTGCATGGGCTGACATCAGTGTTGACTACAATTTGACCCAAAAGTGGAAAATTGATGCCCTCACAGATTTTAAAAAGTAACCTTTATCTTGCAGAAAAGCTTAGGGTCTTTTTCCCCTATTGGAAGTTGCCTCTTCTACCAGAGAGCTGCAGTTTCCAGCAGATGCCTAACCACTAAATACTGACTTCCTAAAAACCTAAAGGAACTTGAATATGTTTAAGATATATCTGGATTCACAGTATTTAAATGTAAATTTTTAGTTTAGCTTATATTATTCCAGATAGAAGGCATTTTGATAGGAAAGTTTCTGGAAGAGGGGGGAGGATTGGTATAGTATTTCCAATAATTAAGATTAAATATATATATACATTTTACAAGGCAGTAAAAGATGTTGAAGGCACTTTGGACTTAGATGTCAGGGCATCTCCCAATGACACTGTAATATCAGTAGATAAAACACAAAAAGGAATAAGGAAAGGGTTCAACTAGTATTGTGTGCTATACACAGCAAAGAAAATCTCCTTGGGGAATGTTTTCATTACATTATGACATACATAAATTTGATATGGAAGAAATTATCAGTCTTGATTCTGCTTCTGGTGAAGTTGCCATTACCAAATTAGACAGCTGATGATTGCAGACTTGGACCCACTTACTGAAGGCTCATTCCAATTTGACAGTGATGCTAACCCTATTTAGCAGATGTTAAAATTTAAGCATCTGAGGACCATCTAGATTTGCAAAGTGATGATGTAAAAAGGGGTTGTCTAGGGTTGAGGTACATTTTGGGTGTAGATAAACTTTAGAATAAATCTTTAGCTAGCAGTCTAGACTGTGGTTTAGATTTTGAGGTTTAGTTTGTTGCCCTTTTTTTTTTTTTTAATCAGAACTTATAATTGATGCTTATCCCAAGCTGCTAACACCACAGCAAATTTAATTTAGAAGCACGAATCATAGCAGAGGGTGAAACTTTGCCAAATACTAGCAATAACAGTGCCAACTAATTCTTAGACATAAAAGAATCTTCCTCTCTCAGCAGATATCTCAGGGCAATCATATGTTTCTAAAGACATACTAAAAAGATGAACCAGTGATTTGAGGGTGGATAATATCCAGCAACCTTATTTAATCAGATTTTAGCTTCCAAATCCTGCAAAGTCAGCTGGCTTCACAAGTTTCTGATTGCTTCAAAATCAGAACAGTGAAACAAGGAATTAAAGCTGATCACCTACAGCTCTAATTCGGGACCAAACACTGGAAGAAAATAGTCCAGAATGCGAACGTGCTTACAAGCCTCAGCTTCATTTCAACAGCCTGAACAGGAAGCATTGGACTGTGACATCTCTTTCTTTTCTTTCTTTCTTTTCTTTCTTTCTTTTTCTTTCTTTCTTTCTTTCTTTCTTTCTTTCTTTCTTTCTTTCTTTCTTTCTCTTTTTTTTTAACAGTGTCTTTGCTGGTTTATTAAAATGTTCACTGCTGTGATCCTGTTTTTTACCTGGGGAGTTGAGTGGATTTAAAGCTGACACGTAGCTGTATAAATCTTATATTTACTATGCCTTCTGTACAGAAGTGCCTGGCAGACCAAAAATTACTTTTAGCAGCAAAGAAAATGTAGTGAAAGGGCAGGGTGAGGGAGACCAAGAGTGTCATGTGTTCTGAACAATGTGGTAGATTTACAGGCTGTGGTGTGGAAGCTGAGCCTCTTCCTCAGGAAGCTGGCTCAGCCCTGGAGTACATTACTGCAACCAGGGACTCTCACTGCTGGAGTCTGTGCTCTTACCCAAGTGTAATTCCAGTTGCTCAAATGAAGTTATCCCTAATCAGACCAATTTAGACCGTAAACTGAAGACTTTATACTGAGATTTTTTTTTCCAATAAAAACTCAACAAGACTTTATGAAAAAATTATGAAAACGATTACCTGAATGGGTAGAATTCTGTACAGGTTTGATTCCAATCATTGAAATAATTCCATAAATTCATTTTGGAGATATGTAAATTGCATATATGAAGCTAAAGAATCCCAATCTGCAGTTCCTAGATCACTGATACAGTTTGCTTCTTGTAAACAGATTCTTTTTCTTTGTGATTCATAGGCCAATTCAATCATTATCATCATCATAATTATTATTATATAAAAACTATTCACATCCATGATTCTATGGGTTACTGTACAAGGGTCTTTTTTCTTAGATCTGGATCCCTTGAAGTTTGCCAGAAATAGCAAGAGGAAAGAACTTTCATATATTTACTACCAAAAAAAAAAAAACCAAAACAACAAAACCAAAACCAAAACAAACAAAAAAACTCAAATAATTGAAACCAAGCAAAATATTAAAGTAAATATCTTGGGTATTCTATTTATAGCAGTGTTCATAACTCACGGCAATTGAACTCCCTTCATCTTAGCAGTAGGGTTTTTTCCTGGGCATTTTCTTTCCACATCTCAAAAGTGCAGGCCTACAACTTTGGCACTGCTTTGGGATATGGAATATCTGTGTCTCTCAGAGTGCCGCACCTTGACACCAAGAATCATATCATGACCCAGAATCAAGAGCTAAAAACTTGTGTGGCCTCCTTTCATGAGCTGAGTGGGACACTTTGACCCATAGGGATCCCTGAAATCCAGTTAAATACTTGCTGAAAGGCAAGAACATGAGAGGCAGCAGCCTCCAGCAGCATTATCTTCCCTGCACTCTATTGCCAGCCCTACTCTGATTTTGTCCTCTACACCAGACTAATACCAAAACCTCAGCTGTGTCTTCAGCTTTCCCTGCCTTGCCCCCAACACACCTCACCAGCCCAAACCTTCCCATTAAACTCACATATATGCCCAAATCCATCTAGGGCACCTTGTCTTCTCTTATTTAGTAGTCCACTTCTACCTGGTACTGTCTCTATCTGTACACCTTTATCTTCCATGCTGCCTCTGCCATTACCACTACCTCTATGCTGGAGATCTTTCATGTCGGAGCCAATTGCTATGGTTACAGGCAATCTGCTGTATGTTTCATCTCCAGGAGCTGTAAATGAGGGAGTTTTAACAGCATTTGAGTAAGCACAGCCTCTTCCTTACATGGAGAACACAGCCCCATTCAAATTCATCTATCCACTAGTTGCTGCTCACATCATATATATTACACTAATTCTACCTAGATGTACAGATTGACAGTGAGCTCACATCTTGTGAGAAACAACAGCTACAGTACTTTTGTTTTACAACCTTTTTCATTTTAATGGTGTAAACCTACCATTTCAGTCACACACCTTTCTGGTTTGCAAGCTGAGATTCTGACTGTGGGAAGAAGTATGACGGAGAAAAAGATTTTATCATATTTGAATCTACATATAGTGGTGTAAAATGTTAGTGAAATAGAATATACACACTGCATCTTGAAAATAAATAAAACCCTACAATAAAAATTACACAGTGTGTTCTTACTTTGTGCCTTAAGAAAATACAATTGATAGTTTGAAGTTTTAGTATCACAGAGATAAAGTTCATAGGAATTGAGAGTCAATTAAAACAAAATCTTAAACACCAGTATTTCCATTTTATTTGTGTGTGTGTGTAATAAGGATGAGAGAGTAGTGGGCATTTCAACTCTGAATTTGGATCTCTCTGTGCCCATTCTAAAAGATGGACTAACCTGAAAATGCTAGTATTTTAATGACTAACAGGTGTAAATCACACTAGCTAGAAAAACTCTTTTCATAAATGCAAATGAAAAACAGATTAAGAATTGATGGTATGATATTTCTACAATTTTATATCAAAATCTGATAAAAACGTCTTACCAGATTTTATTTCACAAGGAATCCAGCCACAAACTCTGCCCATGATTCTGTGTAAAAACAAATCTGCAGGTCTCTCATAAACCACAAAGGAATCAGGTTCCCGATCTCCACACTTTCAGCTCCCCCCAGGTATCCACAGAGTAAATTCTGATCTATCCACCCATCAGATGAAATATTTAGTGGCTCCTGCCAAGCTAGAGGGACACAAAGGGCTCCAGTCATCAAAGATCATGAGCAGGAAGCCACCAAGCCACATGGCCCTGATTAAGGAGCAGCCACGGCCAGGCAAGAGCATGTGGCTTTGGTGCACACCCACATCTCGGTGCTGGTGGCGACTGTATGTCACCACTGACACACTGGCTTTCACTAATTAACTGAGGCAAGTTCCACAGCTGGTTTTACACAGAAGTTGCACTGGTTAGTATCTTCTGGCTTCATAATCTACATCACCACAAGCTCTGCACAATCAGGAGCTGCAGCCCATGCCTCTGTATCACAACACAGCCCAGTCCAAACCTGCTCTCTGCATCACAGCTCTGCCTGCAAGTGAAGGGGCTGCTAATGGAAAGCTCAGTCTCTGCCAGCTTTGGCTCCCTTCCATTTCCCCCCACAAGGGCTGTGTGAAGCCCTCACCAGCACTGCCCACCAGGATGGAGTTACCTCCCTGGACAGAGCCTTAAAAAGCATGATCGGACACCGCTCCCTCCCTTGGCCTCTGCTGTCACCCATCCTCTATTGCTCCTCATCCAGCTGGTGCTGCAAACTAGTCCAGTGTGAAACTGGAACAATCAGCGGCAAAACAATTCTTATTTCTAATCACAGCACCATGTTTAGAGTTGGTATAATGCAAAAATAAAACAAAGTTGAATAAATCTGGGCTTGAATTTGGCTTTCTGTCTGTAATATCTTACAAAGGGATAGTGACTGCTGAATGAAATCAATATATCCCCTAGGCAAATGACTTTTCCTTCCAAGAAAAAATCTTTACAAAATAAGATTATGCACAGTCATTTCAGGCCCCAAAAAGAACAACGTCTGCAAATATAATAATTAATTGATTATATATTTTAATAAACTCTTCCAGTTGACAGTATGGCCTTTTAAATCCCTCTCTCCTTGGAATTTAATTACTCATCATACACCTCTGACTTTTCTGAGGAATTTTTCCTAGGACATATGTGAGTAGCACATTTAGAAAGCAATTACACACACAAAATTCCTGGAACTGGCAGTACAAAGCTGATCTTGGAAGGAGATGAACCTTGACATAAGAAATGCATCTGCAATGCATGACAACGCATCTGTACAGGACAACAGCGGAGCATTTGCCAAGGGCTGCACCCAACAGCTCAACACCTCGTACTGTGTGTCCAGGAGAAGGGCCCAGAGCAGCAACAGCTCAGGACCAGCACACACAGTTTGGGTTGTGGTCTCTGCCCATGAAACCAACATGTTGCTTTGTTTTGTTGAGGTATAACAACTGCAGTGCAGGTCTTGATGTATCTGACAACACACAAATGCCCTGATTAGCTTCAAGTCTACATTTGTTCTTTCATGTGGATAAGGTGTGAGGTTTTCAGCATTAATTTGCCAACACAGTTTCAAAATTCTCAGCTAAAAATCTTAGGTCCTATTTTTTTTTAGCATCAATTGATTCCTGCTTTTAAATTTATGGAGCATTTGGCACTTTTTCCTACTGTGGTCATCATCAGGTCTTGGCCATCAGATCACAAGGAAGCAAGCCATGAATGGCAGAAAACCCTGTGGCTGTCCTTATCTACAGAATGACAAACACAAACTGAGCTCTGTGTAAAGTCTGCTAGGCTGTCAAAAGAAAAATTACAAAGGATGCCCTTCTTTCAGTGAAGTAATATATTTCTGACTTTTCAAAAGTCTTTTACTTAGCCACAATTGCATCGTATCTGAAATTATTTTATGACCTGGGGCATGCGTAGCAGGCCCATCTGTTCTCTCATATTGGCTCTGAGAGGACTGCCACCATTTTATTCAGTGTGTGAAAATGCCAAAAATGAAACAACTTCTATATTTGTTAATGAGATTTACCAGAAAAAGAACACCACCAACAAAAGAGAGCAAAAATAATCTTGGTCTGGGTCTTTCTGACCCAGCATTTTAACTTTTCAAATATATCCACATAAACTTATTACAATTGTCACTAGAAAAGCAACTGAAATCCAGCTAGCAATGAAAGGAAAAGTGTCTGAAGGTTAGTACATATTTGGTAAATTGCAGCTAGCTTTTACACTTGTGATTTTTAAGAACAAACCTTTAATTTTTAAATTCACAGTCTCTCCACCATTACAAGCCCCTTCAGGGCAATGATCTATCAAGTTCTGACTGTTTCAAACTGTTTGTGCTAGATTCAGCATCTATCACTCCTCAGACTTGCTGCACATTTAGCCACAGAGCCAAGAAACAATAATTTTCAATTAAGAAACCTGGAGAAGACTTGGGGACTTGATTTATGGTGCATGACTAATTATCGAATAGCTAGCCTAATGAAAATTAAGCTGCTGGTTACTACAAAGATTTAACTTCATTTTCTCAAGAAGAAGCTGATATGGCCCAGAATATAATTTATTGAAGTTTTTTATATATATTTCAAAACTGGCAAAACAGCCAAAATGATCTAATTACATTTTTAAATATGATTTAAAATTTTCTCATTTTTCACATTTTACATACTAATGAAGAAAGCTCATGTAAACTTACATCTGAATTAAAAGCTCCTTATTGCCTGAAGTTAAAGTGTTTCCTTTTGGATGGTGATGAAAAAGATAGGAATATGAAGGGCGTTAAGACAGAAATTGCTTTTAAATCTCAGTGCATTTACAAGCAAAAGACTCCACTCAGCACAGACTTATGCACAAAAATAGGTCCAATACCTTGAGTATTTTATATGTAAAATTCCATTTAGATATTCTGTTTCAGAATTAATTTTAGCAATCTTTAGAATATAAGTAGGATATTGCTCTGTGATGCCTATTTATTTTTAACTCCTTGTGACCTTGATTCACAGCTTAAAGAAATCAGTAGACTTTCTTGTCTCATGTATTGGCTTCTTACTTACAATGGTCTGTTTCAGGGCTGCAAGGGTCTGGTTCTGTGGTTGTGAGTAGCATACACTCATATAAGCAATCCCACTAGAAACTTCCATAGGGAAAGGTTTACAATCAGACACTGAGAGTGAAGGTAGAGGCCTCTTAATTACTACTTCTGCAATGCATGTTGGATAGAAATTTATAACAGTATACATTTAGGGTCTCAAATCATGCAAATATTACATTATTAAGCAGGAAGAATTAGCAACTTTTTAAGTACCTAACTCAAACAACTCTGTATAAATCATTACTATTGTCACCCCACACACTCACATCAACTTTCATTGGTCGCCATGGATCTATATAGAAAAAGGAAAACAATAAATTCCTCAAGTAACACTCTTTTGCAGAAGTTAAAAGCTCAAATGTATTTTTTCAAGGAACAAATAAATCTATTCCTGTGGAAGAAGCTAACGTTAGTTTGATGTGTGTCACTGCAAACAATTCTCCTTCTGCTGTAAGCCCTGCACACTGCACTCATAGGCATTGTTTTGCGCGCTTAGACAAAACAATGAAGGAGGAAATATCAAGGTGAAATGACAAAAGCCTGAGATTAGAGCAGCTGGTAACAAGACTGCTCAGGATCGTCACCAAAGATACAAGTCACTGAAAGGGAGAAAAAAAAGGGAAAGAGGAAAGAATAACTTGATTTATTCAGGAAATTGCTTGTTTCTTCAGAAGGCCTTTATGGGGACCATCACTTTATGTTAGGAGACAGCTGGTAACCAGAAAGGGAGTGGGAATTAAATTAATTTCCTATCTAACTCTTTAAAGATCTGGGTTCTGTTCAAGTAGATGTACAGATATGGTCTGTGAGTACAACTGATGTTTTTCCTTCAGTGTCTCAGTTGTAGAAACAGACTAAACAAAGACATTTTTAGTATTTTCCATACTGAGACAGCATTAAATCCTGTTTCACTCCACTTTGGCTAGGAAAACCCTACCTATCCAAATTTCCTTGATGGTTTCAAGCTTACATGCTTACAAGTGTGTTTACAGACTTTTTAGCTAGAATGAGGGACTTTCTTGCAACAGGTTTGGTATAAGATGAGAGAGACAACCCCAGACCCTGAAGCCAACTAACAATGCCTTGCACTAGTTCATGAGGGAGAAATCCCTCCCTTTCTCTCCCAAGGTGTTCTCCACTGTCCCTCTGAATTACTTGGACTGGCACTGGGAGAGCATGTTGTCTTTGCTCTCCTAAACCCATTGTGTCGCACTGCTGTGTGCTGTTAAACAGCTGCCACAATTCATCCTTGGCCTGGCCATACTTCAATAGTGGGTGAAGTGATTCATGCATGTATGGACTGTAAAGTTTGTAAAGCACTTCAGGATCCTTTGACATAAAAGCTGCTACATCACTGTAATTTATTAGCAGAGCGCGTTAAGTCTTAACAACAATACTCTCCGAGGTAATGTAGCTCAGACTATTAGTCTGAAATGGTCTTGAAAAGTTTACACACAAAATGAAATGTATACTGTAAAAGCTTCCTCTGTTTGCAGTCTAGGGCCACTGTCTGTTCACAAAAAGACTTTCTTGTCATGGTTGTTTCTTCAGATTGCATGGCATTTAGAAGCTGGAAATAAACATATATACAGATGCTTCTTTACACTGTATAGCAGTGCAATGGAAGTGGTTGCTGCACCCAGCACAGGAAAACTATCTGATTTAAACAGGGGGGAAGGTCTGTGCACTCATGCATAGTTCAAACTATGAACAAAAATGCTGAGGACCTCTGTTCAAAACTTCCTTTTGTCTCCTGATTTATCACTGTAGTCAAATTTTCAAATCAGACCATATAAAAAATACCTACTTCAAGAGAAACCACTTCCTGTGAGGGAATAAAAATACAGGAAAACAATGAACAAGAAACAAAGACTGAACTCTCTTTAAGGTCTAGGATGTGGCATTCATATCGTCATGTTACTTTTGTGAAGCTTCACATAATCTTAGACATCTGATCAATGGTAGGTAAAATAAAGCACTGTATCCAGGAAGAAAATCCTTACATGTATACAGTATAGGTTTTGTCTATCTGCAAGATGTTGGAAATTTATTGCAGGGTGAGAAAGAAGTTGATCAGCACAGTAAAAGATATATGGTCCTTCATTATAGAGACCTCTCAATTAAAATTTGGAAAATGTCCTTTTTTTCTTTCCCAAACACATTTCACAGTTCTGATTTCTCTCTGTATTCTTTGCTAATTACATTTAATATCCTCTGATTTCAATAACAGATAGTTTCCCAAGCAGCAAGCTAACAGAGCCTAAGACAAAAAGTGGAATTGCAGTCATTAAGCTTGACCTATATACCTCAGGCCACGGCTGTGGTACATGGCACCGAATGTCATGGGGCGGTGGTTATCTGGGCCTCAAGTCTCTCTCTGTCACGGCCTTCCAAGGCAGAATTTGCCATCCTGGACATCTTTGGTCCTAGATATGAGAACTGGCTTCCAGTAACTTTGAAATTCATGCTGGTGAGTTTTCATTTGCTCTAGAACAAGTCAAGGACTGCTGTGTACACACACTCCCTGGGTCATTACCTCTCTGCTCACAGACTGTGGGTTTGAATCAAGAACAGCTTCACTGCTTCTCCAGGTTTACATAACAGTGTGGTTTTCTCTGTAAAATCAGATGGGTAATCAGGAAAATACATCATGGGGTATTATACTTTAGAAGCCACCAGTAGACTCAACCTCTACAAAAACGCCCTATGGAATTTGACTCCTTTTTTCTTTTTTTATCCTGTTTACTTTTTCCTATTGGCATTGGTTTCTGGTATAGGAATTTAATCCAAACTTTCTGAGCTACTACACCCTAAAAGCAGAGATGCCAGGGGAGTGGAAGATGTCTGATGTTATCTAGGAACATGTCCTGTATGTTTCTTTTTTAAAGCAGTGGTACCCAACTTCTGCTGCTCACTAGGCACTGAAAGAGCAGTATCTTCCTGTTTTCTCAGTTCCTAGTGTAATCTTAGTAATAATCAGTGCAGGGATGAGAGGAGATGGAAACAATAGAAGAGAAACTACAAGCAAAACAAGGCTTACTTCAGTCTTGAATAAATTAGGTGCTGATGGAGGGAGATGGAGCAGATGGTCAGTCAGAGCAAGTCCTACTTGAAGGAGAACAAAGCCAACCAGGCAGCTCACAGAGGGCCAGCTCAGACATCCAGGGCTGGAGAGACCCACACTGTCCAATGCCTGGGCAGGCAAACACCCCAGAGCCCACTAAAAATAAAACATATCGCCTACATACTCAGGCAGACTGCTAAAAAAAAAGGCTAGAAAGCCAGCTAAGTATCAGCAGCTGTTCAGGTAAAACAAACTCTTAACTAAGCATCCACCACAAGATTCACCTAAAAAAAAAAAAAAAAGAAAAAAAGAAAAAAAAAGAGAATTTTTTTTTTTGTCCTTTAATCCCTGTCGCACCAAGAGGCCAGATAATTTAAGAATCTGTGTTTTGGTATGGTTGTAAAGTTTGGAACAGCTGAAGGAAAACAAGTTCAGCGGTCTCAGACTGTTTCCCAAAGGGCCTCTCATACCATTGCTGGCAAGAGCTGCCTTTATCCTTGGCAGCCACAGCTGAGACCATGACAGTCTGGGCCTGGAGGTTGCCCACATTTTGCTGGATAATATTTTGTTAGTTCAGAAGATACTGAAGGGATAATGAGGTGGGATTTGTATTTACTGTTACCTAGCCTCAGTTAAGGCAGGAGTGCAACATCCAGGCAATTGCTTTAGTTACCCTTTTAAAAAGCACAAACCCAAACCAGATTTTTTTACTTTATTTTTAAACAGGACATGGCTCTGTGAAGGACTAAATATGTTTTGAAGTGAGTCTTTATGCTTTGCATATAAAATTCAGTGAATGTCATCTTTACCCCTTGTAAGCATAGAGTTCATGTTCAAAGAAACTTCACAAAAAGTGTGAAGGCAGATGCTTTTTGTTTAATGCCACTTACTAAATTTTAGATCAAAATGCAGCAGATAATAGGTGTCTTCCACTAAATAAAACATGGATTGAGGGAAACTATTTTAAGTATGGTTGTAAAAACATAACGTTTTTAGGAAAATGGGTTCTACTTTCTAAAATGCTTAAATTTTAAAAAGAAATGTGATTACTCTCAGTTTTCCCTAGATACTAGATTATAATACATGCACTGCGACCTGAAGGTATTGTTAATTCCAGATATATTCAAACTTAACAGCTGCTGCTTCATGATATGAAGAGCATGTTTTCTTACTCCTTATACTACTGTATAAAGTGTGCTTTAGACAGAAAGGCCATAACAAGCTGACCTAGGACAACATCGAAAATCAGCTCTTAACATGGACCACTGGTGAACTCAGCAGATTCTGATAGACAAGGTCTTATCAGGGTCTCCCTAGCAGAGTATCCAACAAAGGAAATCAATAATTTTGGGAGTTTTTCTCCCTGCTTGTTGCTGTTTCCTGTTAGGAGATATATCAGAGCTCAGATAAAAGTGTTAGTAAGCTTAAGTAACCTTTACAGGAAATGTAAAGTCATCCTGGCCTGAAGCTCTGGACCACATAAGGCAAGAAGGGATTTATCTGCTTAACAGCCATTTATACCTACCTCCTTGTATATGTGGCTTTTATTCCATATTTGATTTAAAGCACAAGTTAATTCTGGAGATCCTGTATTTTCTCTGCAGTTAAAGCAAAACTTGCTGAAAACAAAACAATGCAAACAAAGTAGAAAAATATGATAATAGTATAACTATGGAAAGCTGAATCATCAACAGTCTTCTCATATTTTATTGTGATTTTTCAAAGTGCTAAGTTTCTCTATTAAAAAGACATGGAGATCTAGTTTTACAGCATATTTGAAACACAGAGAAAAATGTTACATGCTGGGCAATGAAATTGAATTTTTTTTATCCTTGAAAGAGGCCTATCCATTTCATTCAGTTCTGCCATATTTTTAAGTGAAAAAACAATAGGAATCTACAAAAATATTTTGGTAAAATTCGTGAATATCTGCAGGGGTTCTGGAACTAAAAGTGATCTTTCTTCCAACCTTTATATGAATAACTCATCTGCTAGCCCTATTCTTATTTAGCACAAATTAAATAATAAGACAGAAACACAGAAAACAGTTTCTCTGCTCATACAATACGGCATGCTTGTTGTAGGTCCATTAATACAAACCAGGCACTCCTTATGTTAAAGATTGAAGTGATAGATCAGCTATGTGTGCTTGTGGCTAAACATTTACAAAAGGCACCCTTTGAGGAGACCTCACTGTGTCATTACAAGTAGCTGCGTCCTGAATGGTGTTTCAGCAGGGCAGGTGAGCCACAGGGAGGCAAAGGCAAGGGTAAGCAAAGCACTACAGTGGTTTTAGCCATGGGGCAGCCCCCAGGGATACAGCCAGGTGCCATGATTATAGCTAGTAAGGTAATTCTCACAAAGATCAACAACATGACTCTCATACTACAGCTAGGGATTTTTTAACGAAAAAGAATGAAGGGCAGTGCTAGTTTTTCACAAGCCAGATATTACACAGTCTGTGTAGAAGCTTCACTGCTGATTTCAAGAGAAACTTTAGAGTATAGCAAAGAAGACACTAGACCACCTCTTGCAAACTGTGTGTTTTGGGCCTTGAGAATACAGAAAATGTTGGGTTTAATCTTGTATCTTGATTATTCAGAGCAAAAGCTGGCCTTACCAACATTTCAGTTTAAAACATGTATCACCCTGCCAAAAATCAAAGTTGTTCCAAGTACACTTGCTAAAGCAATCTTGAATATGTTATATATTTAGTATTTTTACTATTACTTTTCTCTTTTCCCCAAATTTCTATGAAATAGCCTTCTACCTTATTTGATCTCCTTCACAAAACTCAGTTGAAATAATTTTTTAAGAAACCACTTGATTAGCATAACTTCCAATGGATAAGGATGATGCTTTACAGCTATTAAGAAGATAAATTTGGGTAAAATGATGCTATGAAAATATTGCTACATCTGTAAAATAGAAAGTCCAAGGTTAAATGTCCTTTGGTATGGTTACTGTAATGATACTATGCTTTTGTCAGAAAGTTTTAGATTGGTTTAGTGGATGAAAAAATTCAGAGTGATTTACCCCCACCATCTCAGCTCCACCCACAACGCAGTTCAACTTAAACAATGTAGTGTAAATTTAAAAAAAAAAAAAAAAAAAACTATTTTCTGTAGTTTCTTAAGCTTCCAGTTTCTAGAAAAACTAATATTAACATACCATCATCCATAAAGAATGCACCATGCTGTGATAGGTTTGTTTTTGTCACATCCCACCTTAAATTGTAAACCACCTTTGAGAGCAGCCTATGTAATTCATTTTCAACAGGTCATTTAGGGCAAGACCAGGATTTGGCTTTTGCTTCTGAAAATTACATGTGAACCTAATGCCATACAAATAAAAAAAAATGTAAATATTCACCATTTGCTGGAATATCCTCAGGTCAACCAAACTCTTGCTGCTTTGTGATTAGTGGTCTATTAATGTGCACTGTGGCTATATCGTCTTGCTTTCCCATGGTGAAATTATAAGCCTATTAAATGACTGAGGATATACATAAATGTTGGAGGTGGAGGAGGAAGGCATTAAAACATAGAGAGGAATAAACTTATTTTCTTTTTTGTTTTTTCTTTTTAGTCACTGTTCTTAGTGATGATACCTTTTTAGTTCTCACTGTAGCTCATGTCCCTCATTTTCCTTATACTAAGTGACCCTGACACCCTCCAGAAATCTGTTTGACTGTTGGCCTTCTATCAGATGTCATCAACCTTGAAGTCCCCCCTAAGAACCAGGGTCTTTAAAGGAGGCTTAATTCACAACTTTACTATGACTGGTTGGTCTGCAACTCACTACTGTCATGATGACACCCTCACTGACCTCTCTTCTCCTCCTGACCCTCAAACTTTCACCCAGTCTGTTGCCCATCCTACACAGGATGTCCATTAATCCGACACACTGCTTCTCATCAAGGCAAACCCCCAGACTGATGTTTCTTCTTAAGAGCTTGTGTGCATCCATCACACCACTCCACCTATGCAACTTCTCCATCATGCCTCAGCTATTCCCACAATGCTGAAGCTCCGTGACTGCACACAAAGCTCTGGTTCCTCCAGCTTGACCAATACAGCCTCTGGGCACTAAATTTCTTCTTCAAAGTACTCTTCAATTTACTACCCATGGGATTATTCATAGAGTTTCAATATAACTTGCTTATTAAGGCCTTGGGATTTGTTGCTAGACAATAGACAGTGCAGCAGAGAGAGGTATCATTCAAACTGTTCTTGCTAGTTCCTCTCCAGGAAAGCTCTTTTTGTGCCAAAAGCAAAGTGCGAAGCTCCTGTTTCAAGCAAGAATGAGCAGGGTGGCACTTGCAAAGCAACTGTGCATTTCTTTGCCATTTTAAATGAGATCTGAGCAGTAGTTTTTTCTGTGTCCCTGGGAGGCATAAAAACTAAGCATGCAAATGGAAACCAGAATATGATCACTGCTAATTTATGAAATCTGAGTTATTATAAACAATGCACATTTCCCATTAATCTCATAGAAAATATGTTTTGTGTTAGAAAATCAGAGCAATTCACAGTTTCTTGGGCAGCAAATTTATGGAATCGAAACATAATTTGAATTCCTGTAGGGTTTATCAGATATAATTTTCACAATTCATTTAGTTAAAGTCACATTTTCTTGTTTTAATTCTCTTATTGGATGACTAAATTATGATGTATAGCAAATTAACCGTTAATCACTAAGAGCTGTGTTCAGACACTATGCTACTCAGCAAGTGCTCGCCAGGAGGAAGAGTTTTTTTCTTGTTAGATGGGACCTTCCTGTGGGAAGCAGCCTCTTCCATAGCAGCAGCATGCCATTCCTTTTAGACAAGCAAGAGTCTGCCCTTATATAGCCTTGGAAATACCTTAATTCAGCACTGTGCTATGAATCTACTTGAAAGGTAAACCTCAAACTCTCAACTTGGAAATCCTGACTTCCATCTGTCATACCCTAGTAAAGGTGGGCATCTTTTCAGGCTCTTCCTTCCATAATGTGGAAAGTATTTATTAGATTTTTCAGAATTAATCTAGCCCAGAGCTGGTTTAATAGTGTCATATTCTGCTAATTACACAGTCTTAACATTCAATGTTCCTGGCTGTGAAATGTACCCAGCCTCAACATCTCCATTTGATGGACTTGATGTTTTCGCTGCTGCTGTTCAGACCCATCTGCTTGAATGGCATTATGCCCAATCATCAGTTGGTTGGACCTTTTCATTACAATATAGACGTCTATCATTTATGAGTTTATGCTAGTTTTCCAGCTAGCATTACACTCAACAGCTATGCAGTGCTTTACAGAAAACAAGAGGCACACATAATGACAAAAAGACTTGAAATCCGGTTTCATTAACTGTAAAAATAATGCAGTTGAGGTAGATGTATATTTACCTCATTCATTGTGAACAATTTATCAGCTGTATTTATCCCTTTTTCTTTCTGTTTTGAAAGAAAATTCTTGCACGTGCAATTTTTTCCCCAGTCTCTTCTTCATTGACTCAGCAGTAAATATGTAAACAACTGCATAGCTTTCAAAGTTCAACTGCCAGGTATTTGTATCTGTTTCATCACATTTTATTTTTTTTTAATTCACATTCTGCTATTTGTGTAGGCAGACTGCAAGAAGGGAAATTGTGAAAATTAATAAATAACTAATACCTAATAATGAGTAATTTGGTACAAGGCATGATCTTCAGGCCAATAGGTGAGGATTTGGACCTTCAGCTAAAGAATATTTGTTCCTGAAAGTTACCTTCAGGAAAATCCTGCCTGAATAAACATTTGGAGAGGAAAAGAGGAATGACTGTAGTCTAACTACACAGCCACTTGAGACTTTAATTCAAGTTTATGAACTTCATTAAAGACAATTTACAACATCTGTGGATATTTTCAATGTTCCTGCAGAATTCATTTTACTTTATTTAAAACTAGACCCTGTTTTTCTAAATGAAGGATCAAACATTTCTATCAACATCGTGTTATGTTAAGCGCTAACCAAATATTAATCTTAAGACAAGATGGAATAAACTAATAAAAGAAAAGCAACCAGACAGACATTATTACTGAGATTATTTTAGATGCTTCCACACTATTTTCAGCACTGACATCATTCAAAAGTCTTAAAATAGATGTTTCCTCCCCTTTTTGTTACCTGACAAAATTGTAGCACCAAGAAAGTAATTTCAGACAGTGTCTGTGTTGGATCACTAATTTAACAAAATCCTTTCAAGAATATTTTAAGATTGATAGCCCCACATTTTTATTTTTTTTTTTTAGGAAATGGCAGTGTATAGATAAGGAAAGACTATATAAAATAAACAAAACAGGGTAAGAAAAAGGACTTCTGAGTAGTGATCATGTTCCTTCCAGGTTTATCAACTGCAGAATGTTAGCATTTTGTTTGCTTGGTTTTCAGAGCCTGGTGTTACTCCTGATGCTCAAGGAGAAAAACCAGCTTAATTGCTTACATGTCACTCAGTAGTCTCATCCTCTTCTTTCTTTCTTTTTTTTTTTTTTTTCCTTGTAGAAACACGTGGACCATACTTTAACCATTCATCACTTCTCTGGGATTATTTTTATTCAAAGTCCCATGCCACATGCTCTGGTGATGGGGTGAAGTGCAAGCGCCCGGTGCCATGTGTGCCACCAGGGGCACGAAGCTTGCCAGCGAGGGAGGGATGGTGTCTGTCCTGACATGGCAAAGTCACACAGGACCCTATCAATGTGCTGGGGGGGCTTGTCACGGCAAGGGGACTGTGCTGGGGGCATGTGACTGCAGCTTGTCAGACACTGTCAGCTGCCACCTCATGCATGCACGTGTCATGAGTAATGAACATGCTCATTTTGCTCTTTCTCCCCCACCGCAGACATGGGGAGGAATCAGGCCATTGTTTGCTCTTCCTCCCCAGGAGCTATGTCAGTGTGCACTGAAACTATTTCACAAGTGGTTATAGGCTGATTTTCTGGCTGGGGAATACTTTCACCAAGGGTATGTTTTGTGGGCTATGGCCATCCTTCCCCCAGTCAGAAAGCTGGTCTTGAGCTGCCACAGAATTCCAGAAATGCTGGTTTTGGGAAACAGTCTGTCTAAAAGTGATGACACTGTCTTCTCTGGAAAGTCCTCTCTGTGCTGAGACACTACTGAAGAAGGAACACTGATTTCTTGCTTACACTTAATCAGACTTGTTGACATTTAGATGGAGGAAAAAAAAGTCTCCCCTGAATACATTAATGGTGTAGAAAAGAAAGATATAGATTACATGGGCCCTCTATAGAAGCAAATCTTGCATGAAATTCTTGTCATTTGATTAATACCTCAAATCAAAAGTCTTACCACATTGCAATCTGGGAATCAAGCCAGCTTAGAAACTAAAACATATATTTTCACTATAACTGTGTTCATAATGACAGGACCACATGGTCACAGCTTCAAATTAAATAAAATCTGTCTCTCACTGTCCTATTTCAGGACACCAAGCAGTACCTTTGAAAACAAGACAAGCAGCAGCATCTTATAGAAAGAAAGATACTCTTTGAGAGAGCTGGTGATGGAGACCTGTACAGCTCTGGAAGCTGGAGTATGGAGAGTTACTTTGAGATTTCCAGCAGGTGAGGCAGGGAAAGAGTGAATTTTCACTTATGCAAACTTTGAGTTACCTTTGCTTAACCAATTTTTTGAATGGATGTGTGCTAGACTTTAGCAGGGAAAACCAAGTCTCATCGATTTGTTACATACCTGTGTATCACTCTACTAAACCTGTACAACATGTTGCTAATTAACACCCCGCCTCTAAGTATTCACCTTGCAGCTAGGCCTGCAGTTACTATAGATTTATTTTGCTGCTGCCAAAACAGCACTCCTATCTTAGTAAACACTTCTTTATATATCAAGCCTCATGCACTTTGGAACCATTAATGATGATGTTATTTAAGCACTGCCCTAGGAAAAGACCTAGGAAAAACCTCTGCTCCTTTACACCCAGTTCAGCAACATCCCCTACCCAGCAGCAGCACTTCTGGGCAGCCCAGGACCTCATGTTGAGGTTTGTGCTGGGTGCTGTTCAAACACAAAGAGATACTCCTTTCTGCAAAACACTTATCCTGCTCATAATCACAGCAAAGTTGGAATTTCTTTCATGTTTTGCTAGTGGTGTTTTATTCCATCAGGAATTAGTTCAGTAACTTAGAGAGCTGTATGGAGGACAACAAAAGGTTCATTTGAAACACCAAAATCTTAGGTTTTAAACTGTTCTGCAAACACAGGACTGCATAGTGAAAAAAATACTGTTTTAAGTAAAAATTCCAAAATGAGAAAAACCTAGATATTATAGGAATTTTTTGCTTATTTAACTTTATATAAAGTATGGAAATTAATGTAATATGTGGGTAACTTGTTCTCTCCAGAATGTGCTTTACAACTCATAGATTCTATATGATGTTGCTGTTACTATAGTAACCCTTTTTTTTTTTTTACAGCATGGCAAATGCTCATATAAAACCTTTTGACTTTTAGTAAGAAAATCTGCATTCTCAAAATGTTTTCAAGGAAAGTTTATGACCTAAAAATAATAGATTTATTGTCTTTCCCTTCTCTCATCTATTTTAGCTAGATGTAAGCAATTAAAATTATGCTTCCTTGATCAAATACTTACTCTGTGATCAAAAAAGCGATTTCATCTCGCAACTACATTTTATGCAGTGCAGTAATGTAGAGTAAACTGAAGTGAGGTTTCATATGTAAACTACTGTAGTAGATTTTCCCCTCTTTTTTTCTTTCCCTTTTTTTTTGTTGTTTTGTTTTGTTTAAAGGTGATTAATTACTCAAATGCAGTGTGAACCATTCACTTAATACACGGTGTGTAAGCACAGTCCTTTTTATCTTCTCTGTTTTGAACAACCAACTGGCCAGTTTTACCCCACTGAACTAATGCAAGGAAAAAAAAAAAAAAAACAAAAAAAAACAAAACAAAACCTCAATGGCGCACACTTTGGATAAATAACTCTACACTGTACATTTGCCAAGAGAGCTTCTAAGATCAGCTCTGTAAATGTCATGATCCTTAATGCTATTGTGGTATAACTGAAGAGCGTTCCTTGAGCCCATTTGGCTGGGCTGACTAGCGCACTTTGTTTTCCCAGGAGAAGAAAGCAGAGTAGTAAACCATTTTTGCAGAATGTCATTCTCCCACAACAGTTTATGAAAGAAACATCTGTGACAAGAATCTTTAATGCTTTTCTCAAAGCCAAGCTGACAGTAAAAGAGCATTGCTAAAAGTGGCAAATCAATCCCATTCCACTCCTTCTAGAGCAGGACACCTAATTTGCTATGTATCACATGTATTTTCTTCACATGTGCTGAGAGGCTGTGACATTGATGTGGTGGCTGTCGTCCAAGCTTCTGTTGAATAAACACTTTGGCCATATAGCAGGCACATTGGCACGTTAAGCAATTTCTGCTGTCCAGTGCAAGTTTACTTCACCTCAGGGAAAACTTGTTTAATTTACAGATTGCAGTATGGGGAAATAAAGGGCATCTTTGAAAGCTGATTTGAAAACCCTAAATCATCGCATAGAGTGCACTCTGTAGTTTTGGAGGGATTTTTAAATCTGGCTTACTTAATATAGTGTGAGGAGTTTTGGAACACCTGGAAACACAGAGAGATGAGACAAAAGAAAATAACAACAAACAGGGTTCATTGGCTAAAAATTATTTCATTACTGGGCTTGTGTTGATTTTGGTATAAAAGTAAGATGATTTACTGAAACCAGTCTCCACAAAGGTATCTAGATCAGAGAGGATAATTTTTATATTTAGTTAAACATCTGAAAGCTGTTATTGACATTAGACAATGAATCAAAGCTCTGGTGAGTGGTGTGCTGAGGAAACTTAGAGCTCAGCTGTAAATCAGAAGGATCTTTCTCAAGTTACATTTGCTTTTTAAAAGTTGTAACATTACTGAAATTTTTGATTATCCCCAAATTAAAGTAAATCCTTAAATAAACTTCTGATATCTGTAACATTTAAATTAATCTATTTTGAAGCTTTTTGCAAAAGAAAACAATGTAGAAAGGGGACCATGTATTTGGCATGGCTCATATACACTGTAGCATTCCTCTTTCATTTAAGGATGTTAAATGTAATGCCTCTCTTGTCACCCTTTCCAGCATGAGCACATGGGCCCAGTCATGTAGTTTTTTAGCACTATCAGATCTCCCCCTGAATCCTATGGGAGTTTTGGGAGAGGTTGAAGTTCACCATGTAATGAGATGGAACTAGATAGTGAATTGACAACTCCAAGAACCTTTCCTGGCAAAGAGCTGGGTATCCCCAGATCTGAATGATGAGTGAGATTAAAGGCTGGAATGGCACAGACTGTAGTGAAAACAGCCATGGTGCCTAACAATGGCAGATGGCTTGTGCCTCATTCACTGCCAAGGGAAAAGTGGCAAAACTGCTGAGATTGAAACTTAACCCCCAAATTTTTCACTTAAAATAAGGGAGGTCTACAGAGGGCAGTCCTAAGTGTTTCTTATTTACAGAGGGCTTTGTGAATTCAGGCTCTGGCACTGGGACTGTTGTATATTATAAAGCTGAGACAGTTCTGAGTTCCAGAAAAAGTGTATTTATTCCATTAGTTGCCATGGATAACATTTGTTTGTATACATCTTTAAAGCCAAAGAAGTGGAACTGCATAAATAGAGGGACTGGAATGCATAATACTTTCCAAACAAATGTAATTGGCACCTCCATAGTTGTTAAGTTAGTGGCACTTGATTGGATGACCAACCTCATCTAAGTCTTCCTGAATGCACCCATGGCTTCTAAGTCAGCTCAGGACTTATAGGCAGAGCAAAAAAGCATAGAGTAAACTTCAACAATAATGATATTTAGAATGATAATTCACAGCCCAACAGAGAGAAGGAAGACAGACTTACCCTGAGACTGTGTGAATGCAAAGCAAGGGTGGTTTCCAGAGCAAAAGGTGGACCTGAAAGGTTTAATCTCAGTGAGAACAAGCCACCTATTCTGCCACACACATTTTCTCCTCATTTCTCCTACCACCTGCCTTATGCAGGGGAGAAGGATTTCATGTCTTCAGGAAGCAGAGGATNTTTTTTTTTTTTTCAGAAAGAAAGTGGCTCCACACAGTTAGAAATGTCCCTTGCAATTTTCAAGGTCATTTGAACTTGAAAATACTGTCATTTGACTTCAATGGAACAACCCTTCAGCAGGGCATGCTTGGCTGGGCTGGATGCTCGTTGAGAAAACCAGTCTGCAACCACCTGTCGGCTGCTGGGCCCTTTTGTGAACATTCAGCTCTTTGAGAATAGGACCCTATTTCTGCTTCTGTACAGCTCTGAGCACACTCTATCCTAGTGGAATTGTGGCTCTTTGAACACTATCCAAAATGTGAATTTTTTTTTAAAACATTGCAAATAGCTTTAATAAACAGGCAAGTAAACAAATCCCCACCAATTTGAATTTGCCCTGAATTTGCCCAGAGAATATAAGCAGGTATCTTGAACACTGGTGGGATTTTTTAAGGAAACATACGTAGTGCAGTAGATCACAAACTGCTCTTTATTTTTTTTTAACTTGTTCTTAGTTTCCTTTTGTGTGCCCCTGCTCCCTTATAGTTGATATCCCAAACATCAAAACACAATTTCATTTTATTTTTCAGAGTTCATTTACTTACAATCAAAGCCTTTTGTTACAAAGAACAAAGCACATGTGTCTAACAGTTTGACCCTTCCTCCATCCTTCCCTAGGGGTTGCAATTAAACTTTCATTTAAGTAGTCATTTGGTGTGTGGGATACTATGCTAAAATAGTTTGAATCTCTGGTTTTTGTAAGGCCCCCAGCTGCTCTATCTACAGCACCCAATGACTCTTCTGATCACATTGGAAAGACTTTTCTAATACTGGGTATGCTTGGGAGGACTGATTATTTAGATAGAAGAAATGAAAATAGAGAAAGGATTCTTTTTAGGGAAAGGCAGTGACTGCAAAGGACAACTGGAGTGTGTACTATGTGTCTATCCATTTCTTGTCCATCATTTTGTTTCTGCCATGGGAATACATCAAAATATTGGCTTCCTGTGAATAAGGCACTTATTCATGACTTAGGACCTTGTAAATTCCATATGTGATTGTGTTAAAATGTCCTTATGTTTCCCATGCTCATACTAGGTTTTTATGTGTGCCGGCGCATTCTCCCTGCCCCTGCTCCTGTACTACTCTACATGCATAGAAATGGAAAATTTGGAAAACCTGTCTTCCTAAAAAGAATTGCATTCTGGGGAAAAAAGAAAATAAATAAAAGTTTGATAGGAAAAGACGTAAAAATCTTTTTCCCTTGTCTTTGTCATTATTTTCCACATTTTGGAAGAAACAATAGTCATATTTATTCCTGAGTGATTTTGGAGTTGCTCCCCTGCCCTCCCCTCCCCTGCCCAGTTGGTCTGGTTTTCTTTCTCATCTCATTCATGTCCTTGAAAGTATTCACACCAGAGGAGCTCCATCCACCAGTCCGTGGTTGCAAACCAGATCCCTTCTGAGAAATCTAAAGCCGTGCTGCAAGCGGTACTTGAGAAACAACCAGGAGAACTGCACCATCAGCCAGTCTTCCAGTGCACAGCTAATACATTCCTTACAGAAATGTTTACATCACATGTGCAGTGGAGACATTCAATTCAGAGGTCCAAACTCTATTTAATTAAAAATAAGTCCTGTGAACCACATGAAATGGAGTTGTAAGGAGCCTAAGCACGTATCAATCCAGTTTACGAGATCTGTTTCTATTGCACTGAATTGCAGGCTAATGTAATGTATATAGTACATCTAAAGTCTGCCAAGTCTGCAGCCTCCCTTTCAGCTGGACTATTAAGAACCTCTGTCTTCTATAAGGCTATTTTTCACAAAGTTTGAGACTTCTGTCTCTACAGGTTCACAGTTTCTGAATGGATGAAAGGTCAGCATTTTCATACAAGCTGCGTTTCCTCAGCAAACTAGCTAAAACTTGTGCCATTCATGTTGAGATATAAATCCATGTCTGTACAGCAGTATCAATAACAGTTCTTCTCAGTTATGCCAAAATGTTTTTGCATTGACACTGTAGTTGTTGGCTCATATGTTTCCCCCAAATGTGCACTCTAAGACTAAACTGAAACTGAATTTACAATTTTCTAAACTTTGGGGGGCAGAGCAGTCGTTTGAATCTTGTATGTGCATTTCATGAAGGTCTTAATCAAAACTCAATCAATTCCCACCTCACCAAGCTTAGAAAGGGATTTAAATCCAGTACCACATTTGGATCTGAATTTAGTGCCTGGGGGCTCATTTCTGTTATCAATTAGTAGTTGCTCTTGTGATGTATCAAAAGGCAGTAGCATATAGGCTGTTGTTTAGAGATGTACATAATGTAGCTTTAAATTTCACTGGGAAACTAAACAAAACCTCTGGCCTTAGGGCTGCATGTTCAAATGCTACAGTCCCATAGTGCATTACACCAGTCAACACTTCTTTTCAAATACCACCCGCATAACAATTAACCTCACTTCAACCTTGAGGTCTCTGATTAGTGATGGCCTATTGTTTAAGTTCCATTAACATAGCCCCTGTGTTGCCCTATTCTCACTCAAATGGACTAATCAAATCAGTCACCAAGGACTTAAGCTCAGAGTCCAACTCCTTTAGTAAGCAGAGATTTTCAATTTAAGTAGAATGATGCATGTCATCAACACAGTCACAATTAGTATAGTTCTGACACAGAAAACATTCTTAATTATCCCAAATTTGTGAAATATCAAGGGCCTCAGCAACCTGCAATATGAGAATCTCTATGTATACTAGAAAAATTACAATATCAATAGGGTAGTCAATGCATTACCTTGTATCTGAAAGTCTCTGCAAGGACAGAACCTCAATCAGATTCTATTTAATTTCAAGAAACAAATGCTGTTTTGAACCAGTAGAAATAAAAACACATTACAGCATTTTTTAAATGTTATTTTTAACTACCCACATCATATTTATTATGCAAAAAGAAAGGAAAGCATTGTTTATTTTTCCAAATCTAGTTACAAAGTTGTTATTCTTGACATTCTTCTTACTTGGATTACACAGTCATGTTTTCATTCACATTAGCTGATACTTGCTCCTTCAATCATTTGGATTAAAAATGGTCTAGTATTATTTCTTTGGATTACTTTTAACACTGTCTTCTATTTCTGACAAGGTAATGTATAATTCAAGACAAACCTCTAAGAGGACACAGTTGAAAAGTCATGATAAAGACAAGCTGAACTTCACCAGTAGAATTCAGGGCCAAATTTTCAATGGGCCAATATGCATGCAATGAGAGTTCTGCCTACTTATCAGCAGATACCCACTGTGCACAGGCAAGAAATTCTTTTATTTTCTTGCACATGCAGTTATTGCATGAGCAGCACATAATTTTTCAGCCATTCAGATCTTACTCTTCTCTGAACACAGCAAAAGCCCAAAGTGGGAAGCCTCCAACCATTGAGCAGGACATTGAGGACACCAAGGACTTTCAAAATGGAGCCTTTGAGGCAGATAAGATTTTGCTGTGATTGTAACTGGTAATTCCTACCTAATGGAAAAGAAACATTTTTTTGTCTTTTTCTCTTGTCATCTTGTTTTCTTGCCAAACTCCATCTGCTTTCTCAGCCTATTATCTTTTCAGATCATGATGGAATCATGGTCTCTCATCTCCACAGAATATGATGAAGTTTCTAGGTAATGTTCAAACATAGCTTTTCTTTTATGACCAGCTAGAACATTGTGCACAGAATAAACATTGCCAGACACATTAAATGTTTTCTCTGCTTCAGAGAATGAAATTTGGCAGAAATATTCCCTAATTTAAATCCAGCTTTTGTCTGCCTCATTGCTTTACACACCATGTAGTGAAAGAACTGGCTTCACACTGCTCCCACACCACCAGTCCATCTGACTGACAATAGATCCAATCTGCATTACATGGGAGGCCATGTGAGCAGTCTATTCTGCTCCTCCATCTCCACCGACAGCTGGAACTGGACTTGGAGCAAATACCAAGAGAATTTTCATGATAGTCCATTTGGAGCACATATGCTATAAATTCACCATTGCTGCAAAATGGCAAGCCATAGGCCTCATCTACACAGAAGTTACATGAATTTAAATTAAAACCAATTTAGTCTAAACCAGAATGAACTTCTGTGTGAACACTTGTAATAGTTTAAAATCATCTCTCCTCAGTTTATCCAGCAGACAGTCAACCAAATGCAAGAGAAGTGCAGACACTGCCAAGCAGACTCTGTCTTTAACTGGGGCTGTAAACCCCACCTTTAGCCCTTTGGCTGGCAGGGGCTGTTCAATTATACCTGTCATGCAGAAATGGGGGGATTCTCTTCCAGTCCTTCTAGTCTTCCTTGTGTTACCCACAGGTAATCATTTCCTCCTCTTTGGAGGGCTCCAGAGGTGGTACCACACATTGCCCAGCACAGGATCAGGTTCGATCCTTCCACTCCATCAGTGAAGGCTCTGGGGCAGCAGCTTCTGGAGTGGCAAAAGCTACACACATTCTCCAGCCATTGTTTTGGCAACGCTACCCTTGGGCAGTGACCCACCCCGCCCCCCCCCACCCCCTTCTCGCCTGCACTGCCTCCTGTTGCTCTTTTGTTCAAGAGAAAACTTGTCATTTAGAGGCTGATTATTAGTTTTCCTTTCTCTTGGCCTCCCCTGAGTCCCCCTTTAACGGGATCATCACGAGTTTTAGGAGAGTTGCCCCTTTTTAAAGAAAACAAAACAGAATAAACAACCTCTTCCCAGTCCCTGCTAAAGCTCTCTTCACCAACCATTTTCTCCCAAAAAACAATGAAAGGATAGGGAGAAAAAGACAGCTTCTTCCCTCCTCCCACAATGAAACAACAAAGAACACAAACAAATTTAAAATTAGGCATTTAAGCTGATTTTCACCACTTAACTTTTGACATGTTTTTGCAAATTTCATTCAGGTCCCCTCTGAAGACTCAGCCAGTGAAACTCCCTGTATCAAGTGGCATTTCCAAGCCTATTTTGTGTAACTTCCGTGAAACAAGCCCATGTGTTGTTTGGAGTGGCAAAGGCACCTTTCTGCTAAAGACACTACAAAGTCTCTGCCCCTTTGAGGAGAAATCAAGGGTGAAATGTATAATTTTTCAACTTTATATAACTCTATAAATATTTTGGTTCTGATACATCCAAACTCACTCTGCAAAAGGATAACCAGGTGGGTGATTTATTAGAAGTTAAAGCTGCTGCCCAAAAGTTCTGTTCTATTTTATACCCACGTAGAATCGGTTCAGCTTCATTGTCTTGCTTTGAGAAGTAATTGTTTTTTCTCTCCAGAAATATATTTTTCTTCCAGTAAGTCTGCATCATATTCATCACCTGGAACATATTGGGAGCGCTGCACTGGGCTCAGTCTGCAGCTGCTCCCAATCATCTCCGATGCGCTCAGAGCCGACCTGCACGGTACCCAGCAGGCACGGGTGGGACCGCCAGCCCCGGCACCGCTCCTCCTTCCCGTGGCTGCACCACGCTCCGGGGACTTTGCTGCTCTCCACTTCATTTCCAGGTGTAATTCAAAATGGCATTTCTGGTCCACAAAGCCATTCAAGGTTTAAGAACCTGTGTTTCTTTTAGGCTGTTTCTCTGTTTCAACATTGTGTTTCACCTGGCAGCCAAGATTGGCTGTAGTTGCATGAGATGAATAGCAATGTTGACTCTGTAAAATACATGAGAGTTTGTAGAATTACAGGGCATTCTCAGTTGATATACAGCACAGGAGCAATAGAAAGATGGGGAGTGTCTTGTTTCATAGAGAAGAAAGGAGAGAAAGGCTCTTTTCATTTGAAAAAAATTAATATTCCCCAGGGTATTTTTGCAAAAATATCAAGAAGTGAAACCACTCCCCTGAAAATATTCTGTAGTAGAATTGCTAGGAACTGTGTATATGACTTGTGTCCATATTTGTATTTTGGGTTGTTCCAGCAGTAATATCTTTTCCTTAGAAGCTGTTAGGTGTTTTGTTGTTCTTACTTAGATTTGGAAAATCCTGAAAAAAAAAATATATATATACATGAAAACCATAAGAAGTTGATACCATAGGAAATCATACATATAGAATATTGACTACTGCAAAGAGAAAATTAGAATTTACTGTAATAAAGCAATAAATTTAATGCAACAAAAGGAAAGCATACAGTATGAGCTAGTAGGGTGGCTTTACATTGTTTCTGTAAGGCCTATTCTCTAAGTCCAGAAGAAGTCTTTTACACTGGTCTATGCAGATGCCATGAGATAAAGATATGCCTTTGTGCCTTTGCAATCATCCAGCTTCTCTTGGGATTCATCTCTAGGTTATTTATAGCCTGCCGTACTGAGGCAAGGCACAGGTGTTTTTTTAGTATACTCAAGAGTCCCCTCCTTCTGTGTAACACCCAGTGCCTGCGACCTCCAACCAATACCCCTTTTGCCTTTCCAAGGAATACCCAAGCCACTCAACATACCCTCATTCCCTCTCCCCCATTCTCACCTTGATGTTTCTTAACTTGTTCTGCTGATCGTGCAGCCAGACAAGGCTCCTATTTAAACTGTGAGAAAACTAATTTTTTCTGATTTAACTGAAATATCTGTGTGAGCTTAAATTAGCAGGCTTACTTATAAAATACATAATAGTGTTGATGATTGTGATTTAACAGCAGGTCAAGAAATATTCTGTCATTTCCCTATAGATGGAATGTCTTCATTATTCTATCTTCACATAAAAGAAAAGTTTGAGTAGAGGACTTAAAAGCCTTTCAGAAACAGAGGAAAAATGGAAAACCAATAGCTTTCTCTAATTCATTTTTTAAACAAAATCCTTTCAAAATAAAATTTTATGCTTGATATGGTGGTAACAAGCTGTCATGTCACTTCTCTTGGGATTGTATTTGGAACTGGCCAAACTGCTGCTAGCCCCTGTGTAGGATCCAGTTCAACCCTCTGTGTTGTATAAGCTATGCCCGTTTCAATCGTTTCAGCTGCATTAAATCAGCTCAGTAAAGATAACTGAATATAAGGAAACGTAATTTCTCCTTACTTAGACAAGACTTGAGTGGAAAGGGATAGCAAACCCTTAGCACTACATAAAGCATCTGCTCCACTGCTGCTGGCTTTTCTGAGCCTAGGGACCTGAGAGATGCCCCAGGTTCCTCAGCAGCAGTTGCTAAGGAAACATTTTAGGGAACCTTTTTCATAAATTCATAGTAATCTCCATTTCTCAAATGTCAAGGCTAATGACTCGCCCTTTGATTGCAAATGGGATTTACTAACACAGAATTGCTGGCAGCCTTCAAAGCTAAATTGTATTTGTCAGCATTTGAAGACTTTTAGTACATTGGTTACCACTGCTCCCCTTGAGTGAGCAGAAAATGTAGATACATGAATAACTGGCAGAATTCCCTCAGAAATATTTCAACCCTTTCCTAAGTTTCCACATAAGAAAGAAGACAGGAATTGGTGTCTGCAGGGCTCTTGAAACAGGGAATCCCCACAGCAGAGCCTGCACCTTTGGGGATTTGTAGCCTGAGGTGCCACAAGGCTCTCCCGTGGAGCACAGATCCCAACAGGGAGGAGCTGGAACTAGCCTAAATCTGACTCTGGGGATGACCAGTAGAGACATGCCTTTCTCCCTAGAGGTTACTTCTGCTTGAAGGCAGCTGGATATGCCCACAGATTTTGTGCAAGTCACACATGAATTAGTGTCGTTGGTTTTACACTGATTAATTGCTATGTGAGTGCAGTTTTATCCCTCATGTATTTGAGATATCACCTGAAATGAGACCAAGAACTTGACACTACGTTACTTTGTGCCTTCACAATTCTTTTTCTGCCAAGTGTGAAGTTTGCAAATGCACCCTGGGACTTCCTTCTTCAAAGTACTTGAGAAGGTATCAACAAACCCAGACTTCAAGGATGATATCTATTGCTTTGAAGCCAATACATATTTAGGAAAAGATTCTCTCTCAAGTGATACAGACCTCACTGCAGATGGATCTACTTCCAAGTTAAAAGCTTATAGCCCCGAATACAATTTTAAAAGTGGATACTTTAACACCTAGTCCATTAAAAATACATAAAAGAGCCTCAAAGAAATACAGACCTAACAGCAAAATTTCTGTAAATAACTTTTTGTAAACACTTCATATTTCTATAAATTCATATAATAAATCCATTTGAACATTGGTTCATACTGCATTTAATAAATTTCCACTAAACATGTTACAAGTATAATGGACTTTGAATGGATTCATATTATAAATTACTGTGACTCATGGAAATCCTTCTCCCTGGAATTACCAGTCACTGGTATATGGAGGACACCATTGATGAGATTGATAACTTAGTGTCAGTAGCATTGCATTGCTGGGGGACACATTTTATGATATAAAAGCAGTATCCACTCATTTAGGAACATGCTCTTAAAACATATAGAAGAGGAACACCTGTACATTATTTTGAAGTGTTTCCTTGTCACCTTGAACACTATTGTCCAAAACAGGCAGATGGAGAAAACACTCATCCAAATTTTGCTTTCTCTGTCTGGGGAAAATATATCCCTCAGCTGTGTTTTGTACCACTCTGCCTAGAGACAGACAATTTGGCAATCCTGTAGCCAGATTTCCCAGTGTAGATTTGCTCATTTTTCAGCTGTCATATTCAGCCAAATTGCCAGAATATACACGTCCTATCCCAGGCCCAGATGCTGGAAGAAGTCTCCACTCTAGAACTCTTTTTACCTAGAATACAAAAAGAGGAATCACTCCTCTTAGATGCTAACACCGGTGTTTCTAAAGCAAATTTTCTTTCTCAGTTGATTGGCTTCTAATTCTATATTCTTTCATAGAATTTTGCTTTTACTGATAACTGTAAAATGAAGTATTGCAAGTGCAAAGGTGGACTTGGGCAGTTCCCCCTCAGTTTCCAGCTGGGTCTATCTAAAATAATAGTTAAAAAAATACATAACTCAAAAAAATAAGTCTCTAAACCTTAACTGAAAACATGGCTCCAAAGTGTAGACGAAAAATGAACAAACATCTGCATTATGATAGTGTTTACCAAATGCTGAAATCAAAGTCCAGTCTATGCACTATTTCCTCTTTCTGTAACCAAAAAGTCTTCTTAGTTATTACACAATATAACAAAAACATGATAGCATATTATTTTAGTAAAAGTGAGTTTTGTCACTCACCTAATGATTATTTACATAATTTTCTAACAAAAAAATTCCTAATCTGACTAGAAGGACCTGTCTTTTAGTTTTAGATTCTTCAATACCTATAATTTCTCCACAGGTATGCCTTATTCTGTGTGTGAAGTAAACTGCCATGTGTACTGCACCATGTACCACAGTGCCTCTGAAACACCCTGGCCAATCCTCTACTTATAAATACCAAGATAATACATGCACACTTAGAAACAATTGCATAATTGCATGGAGACATAGTATGTGTGATTGTGGTTTAACCTTTCAAAAGAATTGTTTTTTTGGTTCTATTAAAAAAACAGAGAAACAGACTCTGGGAGGTTATTTTATTCCCATATAGTGAAATGTGAAATCCTGAGGACTTTGAATTATTCTGTAATTCAAAGTTTTATTGTTTCCTGAAATGCAACAATCATTAGAACATCATCTAGGTAGATTAACACTTTGTTGTCTTGCTTCTTAAAGCACTAACAACCTGATTTACCAGTACAATACACATTCTTAATGTTCTCTGTTCAGCTGAAGAAGGGAATTTCCTCTAATTTTGGCAAACGATATGCTGAGGGAAACGTTACTTAACTCACCACATAGCCATAAATCTGCTTTGTAAATCTTGCACTTTTTGGAAGGCTCATTGCTAAAACTTTTGCTTCAGAAGCACATTTATGGGGTTTAGATTTAATAAGGTTAAAAACCATCTGAGCATTTTGAGACTACAAAGAAATAATATATCTGTAGTGTCCCTTGCGATAGATTAGAGACAGGACTTGGTTGCGGTAATGAATATAAATGGGATTCTTTATTAAAGCCACTGGACAGAAGCAGGACTGTAGCTCTGCTCTCCAGCTCCCAGGCTAACTGCACACAACCTATGCTTTCTAATAGCACCATGCAAGTCTATTCTAAATCCTGGCCTAGATTCAGCAGTTTTGGAAGGGATTGCCAAGCCTCATGAAACCTAGTTACTTAAATTGTTCACCAGCGGATACAACTTCCAGAACATCCCCTGCCAAGGCTTACACAATCCCTATATTTGCATGCACGTGAATTAAACAATGAAAAGGCTGGAGATTCTGCAACTGGGAATAGAAACATCCTCTATGCAAAAATCTTTTTTTTCCTTACAAGTGTGAGGATAAAAATAGGGTTGGGATTTGAAAACCTAGATATTTAATTTTTTTTGTGCCATTTTAATTACAAAACTAACTTGAACAATAAGAGTAAATATACAGTGAAGAGAGGAAGCCACCTCTCTGTATGCCACAGCCAACATTATTGGCTTACTCCAGGTGTTAAGTTTATTTTCATGGAGACTGGACGGAGAAGTTAATAAATGCTTACGGTCTCTGTACTTAGTCCAGAGCATATTCGAGGCATACACAAAGTTGCTAATGGTTGATCATCTGCTCTGCTCCGGCCAAAGGAGAAAGAAACTGAACTCTTGACCCTGAAAAGTCCATTACTGTGGATGCAAACCTTTGCTCTTACTCTTTCTGCCAGGCCAAGGGCAGCTGAGCACTTGCAGCCCACAGACTGACAGATGGACAGAGCAGAAATGCCCCAAGTGCCTCATAGAGTGGTTGCCCTCACGCTCCCAGTCCAAAGTGCACAAGGGTACGTGCAGGCGCTGCAGTGCAGAGCTGGGACAGCCCCACCATAGAAGGGAGGGAGTGAAGGAAGATGTTGGTTAAAGCTGTGGGTGGAGGGTCCTACCCTCTCATCAGCCCCTCCTCAATCTGCACCACCTTCTCTGCAGCCCCCAATCTGCCACCCCTCTGCCTCTGCTGCCCACCTGTCCCAGCCCAGCACCCACCCTCATGCTCCTAGTTCAGTTTGGCAGACACAGCTCACCACCCCCCCCAACACCTCCAGGAGCTGGGCTGCTGTTGAGACATTAAACCTGCGAGTGTAAATCTCCTTTGAAATAGGTCAATGATGGTATCTTCAGACTGCACTCACCACTGAGGATGCTTTTAACCAAACATGGTGCCTTTCCCATATTTTTCAAGAGCAAGGGAGAATGCTTGCCCTGCACTCAGATGAGCCACCTGGGTTGCAGCATGGTGAGTATCTGCCAGAAACTTCAAGATCTCTCCATGGAAAATAGACTGCTACAGTCAAACACATCCAGTTTAGCTCCAGAACTTCTCCAAAAAAGGGCTGTGACAGACATCACCTCCAAAGGGCTTGTGGCCTCTGTGAGAAATGGGTGGAGGGGGTTCATTGTGACAGGTTATTAAAGGTTAAAGTTAGTGATGAAGTTATGTATTCATTGTTAAAGTTAATAAGGGGGTTCTGTGTTAATGGTTTATAATTTAATTTTCTGGAAGGGTTTTTTCCTCCACAGGGATAAGTTAGGTGGAACTGGCGGGAAGACTGTAAGGCAGCAGCCTCAGCAAGGGGGCTGGTGCCAGGGTTTGCGACCGGGGACAGGGACCAATAGGCTGGCCGGCTGCATCAATCAGCATCAATTGCGCAGCAAGAAATTGCCCAAAGGAGAGGAAGAACAAGGAGATACAGCAACATCCAATCAGCTGTGGAAAACATCAAGATGGACATAGAAGGGGGCTGAGCCCCCGGGGAGGAAGGGAGGTCGATGGCACGAAGGGTATAAATGTAACAACCCCTCCCCTTCTCGGCGTGCTCCCCAGTGGCAACATTGCAGCGAGGCACACTGCATGCACGCAGCTTGGCCATTAAACCTTTTTGCTTTGCTTGTTTTAAACCCCGTGCTCTAAAAATTCTTAAAACTGAGATTTTTCTCACAGCCTCTCTTGTGCCCACACAAGTACAGACATAGCCACACACCTTCTTGGCATAAACCTCCAGACCCTCCTTCAACAAGAGACTCAATGGGTGGGAAGGTTATATGGATGCTGGGTGGGAGTTAATACCACAAAATAGGGACATGATTTCTTACTTGTCTGACAGAGAGATGAAGACTATGGTCTTTGAAGCAGTAAGTGTGTTGGAAGACAATCAGAACCCTTTTTACTTGTACAGTGTTGACTATTGGTGGTAGGGTTATCCTAGAGAAAAAGAACAAAAGAACCCAAAACCAAAACAAGCATCAAAACCAGTGGCTTCTAAATTAGAGAACACACATAAAAGTATTGCTTAGGGCTTTCTGATTAGTGTATTCCCACCAGGACCCCCTTCTCTTTTCTCTCTAATACTAGTACTCTAGTGCTGTACTGAGCAGGGGATCTGAATAAGCAGGAGGGTGCAGTATAGGCGTGGGATCTCAGGATATCAAGAGGTGAAAAGGTGATACTGCTTTCTGATTTGAAGAGCTAACTTGAGGAAAGGCTATGATCACATCAGTGGGCCACATGTACCAAGTGAGTGTTGCATATGTTAATATATTAAACATATGTGGTTCTTATTTCCTAAGTTAAAGGAATACAGTTTGCAAGCACCAGAGTGTGTTGTTATTTCAAATTCATGGTATATGTGGATTAAGGGTGTTTCAAGATTCCCATGGTCTGATGACTATGAATACCTGTAATATCCAACTTTGATTTTAAAGTTTTCCCAACATTTAAAATGTCTGCCTCACAACATTGGTGTAAGACCTGGTTTCATTTTAGAGGCTCATAGAAACGACCAGGACAGCAGGAACAATAACAGCACCCTTTTAGCAAAATACAGGAAATCTTTTCAGCCAGATGCACTGCAGCACTGGGGCCACCATGAAAGTCTCACAGTTAAAGAAACCTCACAACATCTTCTAGGCAAAAAGGGGATCATCACGTCTCCTAACACTTCATCTTGCATTAGAAATAATTCTTGCTCAAGGAAGAAAAAAAGAGCCAATAAAATGTTCAAACTTCATTCCTTTATTGACTTTTTTTTTGCCTTATGTTATTAATAATAATTTACAAGCTTATTTACAGTGCAAGGTTTTAGCATGGACTATGATTGTATGTAATTTGAATTTTAAAAATCCTTGGATTTTGTGAATTTAACAAAATCCTTTAAGAATTAATGGAGTTTTTCCTGGGGTCAGATTTTTTAAAAAAGGTCTCCAAACTGGACCGTCATATTCTTTGTGAAAGGAAATGGAATCTCTTGGGCACCTTATAACTGGAGGAGCTGGATATGAAAATGTGAGATTTGCGTGTTGTAGATATTGCTCATGGCAGGGTGCAGGTGAAGAGCAAGTGGCCAACTTCACCTTGCAGCCACTGTGAAACAGAGTTCCTGATTTGCAGACCCCATGAATGCCATCTTGATAGGTGAGAAGGCTGTAGAGATGCTTGAGGGGATGAATATCACGGAATACTGACATTATCACTTTCTTATTTATCTGACTGGAGAGTGTGGTCTTAAGCAGTGAGGGTGGTGGGAGACACTTTACTTATACAGTGTTAACTACTGGTAGGGTTATCCTCCAAAAATATAAATAAATAAATAAATAGATGAATGAAAGAAAGAAAATCCAAGCAACCAAACCCTGAGGTTCCTAAATTAAAGAATACACATTAAAATGCTGGCCAGAGGCTTCTGATTTATATATTCCCGTCTCCCTCTCTCTCTTTCCTCTCCAGTACTAGTGCTGTATTGAGTTGGAAATGTATAAATGTTACATGTAAGATGCAGCCTTACTGTTGCATCTTTATTCAACATCAACTTCCAGATGGGAACTATTTTTCATGGTTCATAAAGCCAAATCCAGCTGCTACATTTGGACCTACATAAGGAATCCACATTTTATTGTCTTAGCAGTGCATATAAAACAATTGCTGTTGTTTCTTTAGTACTGGTGCACCTCACATTTCTTAATACATTTTAGATATTTAAAATTTTAAAACTGTATTTTATAGTTCCTCATTTAGCTGTGCACTGTAACAAGATCCTGCTTTTACAACATTTTCCAGATATCTAACGCAACTGAAAGAAAAACGATCATGGACAAATGGTATTCAATATAACAGCCATATATTCAGTTACTTACTAAGAGTGTTCAGACAATTTCCTATGTAAACCACAATGATATTAAATACTTCTGGAATCTTAGCTTTATTAAGAGACAGGAAGTGCAAACTCAGGAGCCTTTCCCCTCCCCCTCAGCTAATCTGACTCTTTGATAGTCATGTGTTAGGAATAACCATGGAGTTGTTCCTAACGAAAAATATTCCCACAGCTAAGAGAAAATTAACCCTTGCAAAATCTCAAAAGAGAGAGTGGAGTCCATGTGTTCACAGAAAGAGAAAAAAAAAAATCACCATTAGGAGGAAGTTTATGCTAGCAGCAGGTCTACACAACACTCACAGCCAGCTCTTCGATGCAGGCATAATTCATTTGCATTTTAGATGGTATTGTCTGAGCAACTGCAGCACATTCATCGCAGAGGAGAATTATCCAGCCTGGCAAAATTAGCCATCTTTGTGCCTCTCTCACTCACCACAGAGGAGACGCGCTCTGCAGCCACTCAGTCATGTGTGCTGGGGGGTTTGCTCCTCCACTCTCCGCTGGCAGATGTCAGGCTGTTTGCTCAAAAGCAAACAAATCCCCACAAAAAGCGCCGAGGTGGGACACAGAGAGTTAATGCACGACTATGACAGAGAAGCAAGTTTGCTGTGAATTGGGAAGCACAAACTATAGTAATCCCCACCCTGCTGAGTGGCTTCCCCAGAGGTCTGATACAGTGCCAAAGCCTCTTACGCATACTGAGACAAAGCTTATTTCAAGCCGAATTCAGCTCCTGAAGCCACCATACTGCTTCCTGACAGCCTCCAATTGCACTGCCTCTGTATTTGTGTTTCCTGCTGTTTATATTTACTTGTTCCCAGAGCCACAAGAGCTACAAAAACAAATAGTTGCTATTTGCAGGGTTCGGTATCAACACAGGTAAAGTGCTTCACTTCTTTTAGTTTTACAAAGGTTGTGTTGCAAATAGGCTTTTAATACCTCAGAGAGATTAATTTGGTAATTATAAACCAGTTTAGGAACACATGCCAAACAATTGGTCATATAATCAGCATCCTTGTTTCAGAGTATTAGTGTGGCTGAGGCAAAAGGTTTTTAAACCATAAGGACTACACAAACACTGCCTCGATTATATTGCCATTATTTCCCCATTCCACTGAGACACAAGCTTGAAATATCACTTTTTTGTTTGTCAGGTCCCTGTGGATACTCTGGATCTGTGCTCCTGTCTCTTTGGCCTCTGTACAGCTATTGTGATGGAGTCTGATTTGGGTAATGGAGATCTTGTTTGATATACTTATTTAAAGAAACAGCTTAAGGAAGCCTAAGAACCATCAATTCTCTTAATTAACTACAGAGAAATGATTAATGCAATAAATACGGAATTGATCAGGAAAAAAATTATAGTACATAGGATTTAATATGAGTTGTTCTACCAATATTTAAGACACTAAATATGATAAATCTGGTTCTGGGTAAAATTTTATTAATTAATCAAATTATTTCTGCGCCTTAGAAAATTCCCACTGCAAGACACCAGTGCTGTTAGGCTTCTAACTGGAGGTGGGCAGTGCTTTACATGTAGAAAAAAAATTGCTTTTTCTAAATAAAAAACTCCTCAAGAAATAGGTCCATCTCAGTGGTATTACACTTTCAGAATCAAACAAGGCAAAAAAGTTTCAAAGCATTTTATTCTGGCCTTATCTGAAAAGAACATTTTCATTTCAAAACAGTTCCATTTAAAATTAATTTTGTTTCATGCACATTGATGTTGTCTTAAATAATGCAGAAGTTTCATTTATCAGGAAATTTTAAAAAACACCAATTATTTTGTGGCAGGCCAGAAGATGGGTCTCCAAGCCTTTCCTTTCAGAAGCACCTACACCAAATGCTCTCTGCTACTGAAAAAGAAGCAAAGAAAAGCAAAGGAAAATTTTGAGGGGGTAATTCAGTCCTTGCCGTCCCACCAGTGCTCCTCCCTTGAAAACTGAACTGCAGTGGCAGTGCAACCCAGAATACACCCTGAACCTCAGGCCTGATGCCACTACTGCCTTTGCACCTCCTAAAATATCTGTGTTTTATTTCTTGCCTGTCAATCAAAATGCAGCACAGGGGTAAGCAGAGAGAATTTAACCTGCACATTCAGCTTTGGTGATTCCCACTTGTCACCTAAAACTTCATCTGAAGAGTTTTGTGGTGTGGCAGCCCTCCCTGCTATACCACAGTCACTGGCATTTGTGTTTTCTGGCATGGCTGGTGTGGGCCACTGGGTCTGTGAAGGATGGAGAGGAGGGAAGAAGGAGGGAGAGGATGAGCCAGTGTATCATGCTTAAGGACTGCTGGTAGCTGTTGGAGTTGTCTCTCCACCGTTCAGTGTTTTCCTCACCACAAAAAGAATTAAAAGTTGAACCAACAAATCTGGTGACACGGTAGTACTAGAGACTACACAGGAGTATGGATATCCAGAAGACAGTGCTTCCAGAGCTCTAGCATGCAGTATCAAAGGCAGTAGGTTGTTTTGGTCTTTTTTTTTTTCCTTTTTTCATAATAGCTAGCTTCACAATTCTTCCTGTCCCCACTTCCCCCAGCCCCTGGAGGATAAGAGTTATGGAAGTAACAACTCCTGAGACCATTTCCCAAGAACTCTGTGCCTTGGTCCACAAGAAGTGCAATGCTGGATCCACCCACATTCAACAAGCAAGACATCCTGGAGCAGTTTTTGGAGGAAATATTGGAGAGACTGAAATGGCACTGTATTCATGTACAGAGCATGGATCCACACATGGAAGGCTAAACTTCCTCCCCAGGGAAGCTGCGTGAACTCTGCCCAATCTTTTCTCTGTGTTTGCTTTCACCTCAGGGTTACTCACTACCCAACACAGGGTGGGAAGACTTGTCAGAGATCAGTCTCCCTCTGGACAGCAGTCTGTAGTTCTGAGGCTCTCAGAGCCAGTCCATAATCCACTCACCCACTGCTGAAGCCTCAGAGGGACCAGAGGGGCCATCAGAAAAGACCCTGCTTGGCTGCCTCAGGGATAGTGACACAAAGAGCTGTGTCTCTCTGCCTTGGCCAGGGCTGTTACCTACCTTCAGCACACAATAGGTAGAAGGGACCACAGTGGTGACCAGTAGCTTCAGGGGTACTGGCAGCCCCCACTAACTAGCATGAAAAATTAAGAAAATCTGAGAAATTTTTGTGTCTCAGATCTCAGGATAAATCCCCTTAGAGCATGGGGGAGGCATATGTGTTGGCTGGTAGCATAAGACACAGACGGATTGGAAGAAAAGAGGACTCAAAAGAGGGAAGTGGCTGAGCATACAAGGGGAACTACAAACCGTCAGCTCACCTGAACTCCAAGCTAGGGCACTTGATGATAGTGAATGAATGGTGTGCTATAGTGTACCACAAACTAGATGTTGCAGAGGGGACATTAAACACTCAAAATCCATCTGAACTTCACATTTGAATAGTCTGAATACAGGCACTTAAGAGAGTAAGACTGTCTTCAGAAAACTACAGAGCTAAAGCTCCCAGTACTCACCAAGATATCAGCAGCCAACACACTCCAAGCAGAAAGCCATCTGTTAGGGACTGCTCTCCACAAGTGCTTCCCTGTCTCTGTCACCCCACACTGTGGGAGAGGGGACATCCAGAAGGGACGAGCAACAGCAGTGGGATGCCACAGAAGCAGTGGTATGATGCATTTTCAGTGGCCCCTGAAATAGAGGTGCTCAAGATTTGATTTTTCCATTGGATCCTCAGGCTTTTTAAAATTTCAGGGATGAGACCAATTTAATTTTTATAGAGATGTGTAATCTGCCATTTCAACACACTAATTGAAATAGGCTGACATGCAGCTATGTGCCCTACGAGTCTTCCAAAGCACATATCTTGGCACTTACCGCTAGAGGCTAAATGACATGACTGGAAACCGTACCAGATCCTCTGTGTTTACAGGCCTCTGTTTCTACATTATTATTTTGATTGCTGGTTTTACCAACAGACATCCAAGAGGCAGAATCCACTTGGAGAAAATAATAGAAAGTAGAGCTGAAAAAGGTTTTTAAAGGGTCAAAAATCAACTGTACCTACGCTGTTTTTGACAGTCGTTTATTTAACTTGTTTATAAAGTTCTTCAGCACTGGAAATGCACACATTTTCTTAATGCCATCTGACCTGTTCTTTAGTTAAGACTTTTATAATGCTTAATCTAAATTTTTCTTGGAGTAATCTATGTCTGCATTTTCTTACCAATTCAGGGAGAAAGTGTTAGTTAATTTCTTTCCTCTATTCAGCAACTTTTCAGGTATTTTAAGATTGCTGTGATCCCTACTGTACACAGCCCCCCATCCTTCCAATTGCCCTATCCAGTTTCCCCACTTCTGATGACTTGGGTCAGGATTCTCTCCTTTGCTCCATGCCCTTTTCAGAAAGTGATGCCCACAGTTCACCCCTGCTGAAGAAGCCAAAAGAACATATAAAACTGTCTTCCAGATTATACTCATAAAAAAATATTCTCAATAATATAATTTTCTTTTTTTACAACATTCTATCATTGAAAGCTCAAATTCATGTTGAAACCATCATAACTTCTCTATTATTTTCTTTAGAATCAAATATTTTACTCTCCATTCTGCATTTCTGCTGCCAACTTTTCCTCTATGTATACACCAAGTACCTTTTATTTTCTCTCTATGATGCATAACATTTTTTCCAATAATTTCTCCAATCTGGTTTCCAGTTCCACCCTCTGACATACCTCAGCTTTCCCAGGCTCATGTTCTTTGTGGATATAACAAGCACTACTGACACTGATCAGTGAGACCAGACCATATCACAGGATCCTGCTTGGTGCAGATTTCCATTTGAACAATGTCTCATTGATAACTGATCTTCAAATATGGTTTTCCAACTGGGAAAATACCCATCTTATGACAGGTTTCATCAAAACTATGTTTCCTTAACTTTTTTATGTGCTCATCAAGAGAATTAAACGGGGTTTCAGGTATTCACAGTTTTTCCTATAAGATATTTAATAATTCTTACTGAGGTCCCTGTGCATAGTGAAACAGTTTCAGAAGTCTTTCTTAAAGCCAAGGTGACCGATCATGTTACTGGACCAGTAGAGCTGCTTAGAATATCAGCATGACCCCAAGTGACATGAAGTTCAGTCTGCACAGGCTCTGCAGAGCGCACTGCAGGCATGAACACAAATGCAGTGAGGTGGGGCAGAGATGTCACCTGTCTAAAAGATGGAGAGACAGAAAATTAGAGATCATACAGCAGAACTGACTCACACTCAAAACTTGTAGGGTTCCATTCCAGTTTTTCTCATATTATTAATCTTGCAAACTCAAACTTTACTCTTAGAGATGTGAATTTGTTAATAACCTTCAATGTATTTGTGCAGACAGTTTTTACTTGATTACATCTTCAGAACACAACTACTAAAAGCATGGATAGAGTCATAACCTTTGCCTGACATTGAGGTAATTTTTTTTAAAAGGAAATTATGTGTCCATCTATGTGGTTAACTATGAGAGAGGACAGTAATTCCATTAAGAATATTATAAATTACATTTCTCATAAAGTCAACACTTGACCATTGAGCCTGTGTTTAAAGAGTAGAGCCACAGAGATGTAAACTAAGATGTATACACTGGGAAATAAATTAGAGTTAAGTAATTAATGTGAATTGGAAAATCTTGTTTTACTCAGTGACAGCAATTGCCATTAAAAAATTTTATTATTCACATGTAAAATACCAGCAATCTAACAGGCCTCTGAAGTATCTATTTTGGTTGCTAGTTTAATTATCTTTTCAGCTGATATAGTCATTCATTAACAAATTTAAAAACAAACAAACAAAAAAAAAAAAACACAACCAAAACTGTAGCATGTTAGAATTTCTTAGGGGAACTCCAGCCAACAAATTTCAATTCATTGCTCAAGCTGCCAACATCACAAAATTCAGATATAGGAACCCAGTTTTGCTTATGCTCTTTTTAAGGAGCCAGCCATGAACTTCAGATTTCTGTTATGTTAATTGCTGTGGAATAAGGCTGAAAATCATGCTAGGGGAATGAAGACAAGAATTCACCTCAACTGTTTGCTGAAGATATCAACTATATACTTCCTGGTCCTTTTTCTTATCATTTCAGGAACAAAAAAAATATTGTTCTTCAGAAAGAATCAATATCACACTTTTCTCTGTTTTTCAGCCTTTTATCATACTTTTTTTTTCTTCCCTGTTTTGATCCACCCTGCCATGATGACCTCATTTACCTTTCTGCTCAGAACCACCTCTACACCTTGTCTCAGGTTCCTCCATATTTTCAGAATGACACACTGTTTCTCCCCAAATTATCTGATAGTAAATGTATTTTGTCAGTTGTATTTTACCAATTTGATATGTGCTAGTGTGTGAAAAAAGATCTCTATAAATTCACAGAAAATGAGAGCAAATAAAACGCTAACTCAATAATAGCTCCATGAATGGAAATAAAGACCTTGTTTTACCATAATGGTCCTTTAACCTTGCTTTCATCCTTAATTTTATTTGAATTCTTCAATTCTCTCACATTGTCAAGAAAGTCTTCCTTGTAAAGAGAAGTGCTTCCCTGAAATGTGATTTTCCCCCACTGGGGATCCGCCAAAGTACATTCATTACCCTCAATTAAAAAGAAACACTCAAAAATAACATTCATAGATGTATTTGCAATAATCCAGATAGGCAGATTGATTTGAACACAAATGTGCAATTTATCTATACATGAAAAACAGTATGGTCCAGTGGAGCAAGGAGGCTGCTGAAAGTGAGGCACATCGTGTGTCAGCCACGCACAGAGCTCACATGTGTGTCTGCAGGAGCTGCTGGCGTGGAGGGGTGCACAGAACTGGAACCAGGACTTTCCAGCTCTTCCTTTGCCTCCTATTGCAGAGGGCACGACCATGTGCACACAAGAGCAGGTGAAAAAGGGAAAATGAGAGAAAAAGAAATTCATACCATCTTGAATGAAAGGAATCCATAAATACCTGTCTACTAGCCATAGACAATGCATGATTTACTGAAATAAACATTGCTTACTTTCCTGTAAAAATGCAGAGCCAGATGAATGTGAAATGCTAGTAGAATAAAAGCTTCTAAGGAACTCTTGAAAGGATCATGTTAGGGACCCATGATAGGAGCACGAAAGACACAATAGGGTCAAAACTAGAGTGAGCAATGCCAAAAATATTTGTTTCCAGCGGTTTGTATTTTCAGACTTCATTTTTCCTGTATGAGTGTTTCAGTTAAGAGAGGCTCTGCAGTGAGCCTTGCAGTGAGGACAGAAGCACCTGGCTGCACAGGAGGGCATGCACCATTGCAACAGACACCCAGAGGGAAAACAGATTTCACTGCTCTAAGTCCAATTGTCCTACAGTCTGTTGCATTAATAGCCTAAACAAATGTCTACAATAGCCCTTGCTCTTCTGCTTTGAAAGAAATAAGGAAAGACTTTTCTGAAGCTTCGAAGGAGAGAGACAAGGAGGGCAGAGCAGCCTCCCATTTGCTCCTCTGACTGATGTCACCATTCCTGTAGCCAAAACATGCTTGTTGCTAAGCAACTATGTACGTATTACACTCCTCTGCTTCCATTTGGAATTTAGCATATGCATTTTCACTTTTATCTCTGATGCATAGTAACATTTGTTTGCAGTAGGTACTGGAGTGAATGGAAGCTGTCCAGTATGGGATATGCATAAGAACTGAGAGGCACACACGGTGATTTACCAATGTGCATCATTGTTTTGCAGCATAGTTCAATGGGAAACCTACTGAGTGCCATTCACTAGCATTTGGGACAATTTTTTCATTCAGGATTGATGCTGGTTGCTGTATAGCAGCTATTGGTTCAAGAAGTGCAGCAGTTCTCAGATGTCACGAAGAAACACTGTGCAGATAGTCTGACAATTATTGAAGATGAATTCTTTCTTCAATAATAAAAGAGGTCTGTTCTTTCACCCAGAGTTTTGCATTTTATGCATAAATCCACTTTTTCTACACTTCTCCCANAAAAAAAAAAAAAAAACTCAATAAAAATGTAATCACCTTTTTCTTTTAAATTGCACCCAGATGACCCAAACCACTGGTACCCATCACTCTCATTTTCCCATGAATCAAATCTAAAAAGAAATGAAAAGAGGTTAAAGAGAAAAAGAAGGCAAGATATTATATTTCATTTATATTATAAATATATTCATTTGTATTATAAACAGAAGGAGGAAAAAATCAGTTTTAAAAAACACATGTCTATTACCCTGTAATGAAATTGTAAGAGAATGTTATTAGTCATGTCCATACATTTATTCACAATGTGAGTTCAGTAATTAAATTAGAAGATCTGACATGGAGTTTTCTAAACAAAAGTTCCCCCTATAATAAAAAAGAAAAAGAACAGGATATTGCTCGCTTCCTTTTGGGTTTAGTGTTGTCTCTATTAATAAGAATTCAAAAATAAAACACTGAAGGAGTTCTCGAAGTCTAAACTATTTGGGTTTTGTTATACTTTTCAGTTTAGCTTAATTTCCCACTGGAAGTTTCTCTTTAAATGTAAGCCTAGGATTATCATCACATAAGTTTAATATATTTAACTCAGTTTGCTACTGTTTTTATTCTACTTTCTCCTCCTTGGAAGTCAAGACAGGAGAGGGAGAACAGAAAGGAGTCAAGGCAACCTTGAGGCCAGCCACAGCTGTTGCACAACACTGAGGGAAAACTGAAAGCTTTTTCTTTCTCCTGAAGCTCATGAAAAATGAGCTTACAAAAAGGAATATTGTATGAAAGCAACTTGCTCGCCCATTCTCGTATGCATTGATTCAGGGCTATCTCAACTGGAAGAAAAAGTTTTCTCTGAGTGTGGACCAGAACAGTGAGTTAGGGTAAGTAACTCTCTCCAATTACATCCTCTTCCACAGAAGACAGATAAGTAAGTGTTATTTTATGTGTTGTCTCCTTTTGGTCTGTGAATTTTCTGCATCCCAGGTCTGTACTGAGCCTCCAGCTGGAGCTCCAGTGGCAAGTGTGTGCCAAGGGGAAGTGGCTGTTACACTGCCGGATTGGAGAAAACAGGCTGCACTGTCTGCTAGCACGAGACTCTGCACTTGAAAAACAGCATTTATTTTATAACAGAGGCAATTTAGAAGCAACCACCTGCCTTACACCTTTAAACTTGCCTTGAGTTAGGGGCCAGCTGCTGTTTGAAAGTTGCCTTCATGCAGGACAGTCCGTTTAGCACTTTCCCACAAGTCTTAAGGCCACACATGCAGCTCTTCAGGTAACAGAATTAGAGGCACACACCATAACCCAGCACTTGCATGAGTTAAACTGCTATCAAGAGCCACAGAAATGTCCATGCTTGCCTCTGCCTGTACTGTACACATGCACTCTCCAAAATCTGAAATTCATAGTACAGCTGAAGGACTAACAGTAGCTTCTGAATTCAGCTTTTGATCTCTGGCCTTTTTGGCATCCTTCAGAAATCTTTGCTTTCCTAATTCACATTCCTATTGCATTTGAGTCCACCCAATATTAAAGGAGAGTGTATTTTAGCAGATGGTTTGTGATACTATGTACACTGATATTTCTGCCACAATATCTAAGATGATGCCCAGGACTCCCTTTATATTTTTAAACTGTTATAAAATATAAAAGAACCCAAGAAGTAGCTTCAGTCCAGGTTACCTTTCAGCCAAGTGAGCAGTGTCTTCACTATTTAAATTGGTATCCACAGTGACATGACTAGGTCACAAGAACAGCATCTTTGGTCAGTAGTTGAAGTTTGGGTTATACTAGAGACACATCCAAAACTACCATCCATACACACCTCCCTTGTCCAAATTAGCATGCCACCCACTAAAAAAAGAACAGTAATATTTAGAGCACCAGTAAAAAGTACTATTTCTTCCATTTTCTGAAATCATCCTGAAACATTCAACTGAAGAGATGATTTTTAATTGTTTTCCCCCCAGAGCCTGCGTTTGGAGAATACTATGAAATGCTGACGCTAACACAGATGCAAACATTCCAGGGATTCACACAAAGTTCTGCCACTGCAAGTCCAGCTGAGGCAGTGAACCTTTGCGGACCTTCCAGGAAGCTTGTGAATTTTGTTGCCAAGTTCAAACAGCTCTAAAATACATAAGGAAATGAGATCCCATGAGGCTTTTGCAAATTCCCATGTCAGACAAACTACTACCTTTGTCTACTGTTGAAGGAAAAAACAAACTTGTGTGAATCTTTCCCAAATGTAAAAGTGCTTATACAAGTACAGTGCTAAATCTGGCAAAACATACAGGAAGTATATGTATTGAGACAGCTTTGGGGGTTTGGAAGGGTAAAGGATGTTGGTGTGGCACTGTGTTTATAAATGTTTTATCTGCTGTTACCTTCTTTTTAATGTGTATTTATATACATCTCTCTAAGATACATCACAAAATCAGTAATCACGTAATACTCTAATATTAGTTGTAACTCAGCAGATACACAGAATAGAATGCTTTTTGTTGTTTCTTGAGTTTAACTTTTTTTTTTAAATCTAACAATTCATCCTGCCTTTAGGAAAATATTCATGAAGCAAAACTGGCAATAGAAAAATAATTATTTGAAAAACATTATATGAGGTGAGTTGTTGCTTCCCTACTGGATGCCAGTTTAAATTGAGCTAATTTGTTTTACCAGTAGCTTAAGAAAACCCCAGCACAGCAGCATGACAATTATATCCAGGTGCAAGGACTTAATTCAACAAATTCTAGGTGGATCCTTCCAGTCAGCTCAGTGGGCCCCATCCTCAGCTGTGGCTAAGAACAGATGCCCTTGAAAAACAAAAAACAAACAAACAAACAAAAAAAAAAAAAAAAAAAAAACANNNNAAAAAACAACAAAAAAAAAAAACACAAACCTCTGTAATCACAACCCACTGAATTCTTGAACACTAAAGCTGAAATATGTCCATTTAAAAGAAATTATATTTCTATGTCCAGAGTATCAATTGAAGCATGATGGAGAAACAAGAACATGTGAAGACAAATCTGAATAAACAGATACTTTTTTGCATTATTTTTACATTACACATGTAAAAAAACCAGCTAATCTGCAAAATATAAGAGTATGGTTCACCACTTCTCTAGAATTTAAAAGTGACATCTGAAAAATCAAAGTCATAAATCTGACATCTCTAATTTGGGGAACACTTCAATAAAAAAAAAATCAAACTGCAAGACTTACTGTTTTAATTGGTCTATATCTCAGCATAATAAAAGTTAAACATCTTCAAAGGCAAGAATTCAGGAAAGAAGTCAAGATAAACAAGCACCACATAGGTATAGATCATAATACAAAAAACTAGGTTTGTAGGGGTTCTTGATCCTTACAACCAATAACTGCACAATAATTTTAAAGCCTCATTTTTGACAACTGGTAGTAGCACATTATTGGTCTCTGTCACTCAGGCAAAACCTAGACTGAATTCAAACAAAGATACTTTTAACACTTTGTTTACATATCACTTATTGCAATGGGTTAAGACTAGAAAACAATTTATGTTTAAACCAACAGTGTCCCATGCATGTTTGATAACTGCTGGAATACTCAAGGGTGTGGACATGTTTTACTGATTTGTGCACAACGTACTGTTATAGTCAATTATTAGATTAGCAGGAATAACAACTAAAGTTCATAAATGCATTTTTATCAATAATATCAGATATGTGTATGCATGCCTAAATGGATAAAGATGGCATTTTTTCAGGAACTTAGCTTTATTAGGTTACCATTTTGTTACTGCCATCATAGCTCATGTATTTCAATTTTTGAATTATATTGCAAAAGATAATTTCTCTCCTACAATTTTTACATTCAGGAATTTACTAAATACATCCCAAAACGTAGTATTTGTATTAGTAACAATTTCAACTTTAACTAACACTAATTAGAGGTGTACCAGATGACTCTGATTAAACTAGTGGGTAGTGCTTATTCAGATTTAATGTGAGCAATCTGGACATTTTGAAAAACAGCCAAGCTGGGCTCAAATAAAAACCTGCCAAAAATTCAAACTCTGAATCCAGTCAGGCATGTAAGACTGGTTCCCATGAACATTAAAAATAAAATTAAAATCAGTTGGAAGTCTTGGTTTCCTTCAAACGAGAGAACATCCTCTCATACCCTCAAGAAATATTTCTGCCTTATACATGCTGCCCTTTCAAAGCCACCTCTCATCACCAGAAAAAAAAACAGGGAAGAAAAACCAAAGGGAGGTTACTGTTTTTATCAACTGTATCAGCTCCAACATTGCTGGACACTGGTTTCTTGGTGAGGGTGGAGGCAAATAGGAAGAGGGCAGCTGCCCGTTGAAACACATTTTCCAAGACTGTCATCCAGAAATAGAGAGATATGCTTTTCACTAACTTTTAATTTAAAACACACTGTATAGAGACATATCTTATTCATCAGAACCTTTGAACATCTGATGTAAGGTGAGATTTAGGAATCAAATGTAGAGGGGCTGAGTTTTCTGCTGGTGTAAGATGACATAACCACTTCAGATAATGGACTTGTGGCTGCTTATACGCACATTTGGATTTTATAGAGTCCCCTTCTCCCATATTGTTCACTTGCAGTGCATGTTTTCTATTTACACTGGCATTAACTTGGAAAGAAAAATCAGAATCTGACCGACTGTGAGATAGTGTCCCTTAACAAGAGCTCAAATAGAGCTAAATCCATCGGTTTGGGTAAATTTAAGACAGAGGTCTCAGGTCAAAATTCAATGGGTATTCGTCTCTTCTTTTACACATGCTTCCAAAAATTCATGTTTTTAAAGGTAAGAACACTGAAGATTTAAGAAAAAGGCCAGTCTTACACTGCCTGTTGCTGTACAATGCTAAATACAGGACTCCTCCAGATGAGCCTATTTTCTAAAGCTGTATTTTCTTAAACAGGTAAAACAGCATGGATGTTAACCCAAACCACCTGTACACAGCAAGGTTTGCTAAAGTGAAAATATGCTTCATAAGGCCAAAGGGTCAAATATTTGAAGACATTTAAGATGTCTACTTCCTAATGGTGAGCAACCAAATTATTGGATTTCAGCAAGACTTCTAAACTACACTCTTTGAAAAAGAACCATACTGTCTATCGGTGTAGGTTTTTAAAAATTACTTCTGGATCTTTTTAACTATTTTAAAAATAAATTGCTGCCTTAAGCAGATACAAGGTCTTGCTTTATCAAATAATTTTTTCAAACTTTCTGTGTGTGCTTTATGTTTTGTTTGAATAGCAAGAGCATGTTAATCTATTGGAG
>VXAU01003549.1:1094018-1107083 GCA_013399695.1 Formicarius rufipectus | reverse complement strand
GAATCAATTAAATCCCCGCAGCTGGCTACTCTGAAAATCCCTGCACTCAGTTCAGGCAGCTGTGAACCTCCTCTAGCAAAAGAGAAATCATTAACTCCTTCCCAGCCACTTCCTGGACATTGCTTTTATAACTTCATTCGTATACTGTAATCACCAACAAGCACTCAAAGCCCTTTAAGCTTGAATAAAATAAAAGCTGAAAAATACCCAAACTACTATGCTACCTCTGATTTTTTTTTTTTTTTTACTGCAGAGACCTAGTCTATTAATTTCCATTAAGAAACTAAATTTGATAAATTGATAACATTATAAAAAGAAAATGTAATTAGTGTGTAGCCTTGGTAGATGTAAACTTACTGGTACCCAGGAGTAATAGCAGTTTATGTGAAAACTAGAACGTTACCATAATTATGAAAATGAATGCATAATTTATGCACAGAATATGGAAAATATGCACAGTGTGTAGAGGATATGATTATATTGCATTTTCTTGTTTCTATTGATAGATGATAAATCTTCAGAATATGTTGAAACCATGAATTAGTCTGCATCATTTTTGGATGGCCATGATTTCTGATAAAGTTTTTTTCTTTTGTTTTTAATTAAACTGCATTTTACAACAACAGCCTTTACCCTGCTTTATTATGCCAAAGAAGCATATGGAAATATAAACTCTGAGATGTTACTGATTTATTTTGATGCTGGAGCATTTTACTCTTGTGTAAACATTTCTTGTGACATGAATATGGATAGTTTCAAATCTTAGAAGAGTTCATTACTAAAGGTAGCATATGTTTTTGACTCCTGAACCATGAGGGAAATGAGAACACCCAGCTTGCCAAACAGTAAATTGTAAACAGTTGGTACACCCCTAAGCAAAAGACTGAAATAATTACTGTATCTGTGTTTCAGAGTAGCCAGCTCATTTTAATGTCTCATTTTTGTTTGGTTTATTTTTTTCATTTTGCTGATTTAATGTTTCTCTCCAAGGTTTGTAGATGCAGTCTAAATATATACTTAGGGCCTGCAGCATCATGGTTCTAAGTGTGCAGATGTCATCTGGATTCATGGGTTCCCTGATACCCTATGACCATATATAAAAGCCTGGCTAAAAGAGGCAGTCAGCTGTTTTGCTTCCAGTCCTACTCATAAAATACATTTTTTCTTTTTTAGCTTGGACTCCATATTGGATAGTACCAGGCTTCTCTAGGCCATCAAGGAGTTCTGAATACTTTCACCACTTTGAATGTCATGAGAAGCAGAGACCCCTAACTGTTCTGACACGCTTACACAGAATGCAGCCAGAGCTGAATGACATGAATGCTTACTTTGTACATCATCTATAAATCCTTACTGTGACTTTCCTGGCAAGAACCCTGGCATCCTTGTGCCCACGCCTTTCCTGAAGCTTCCCGTAAAAATGGTTCAGCTGATGCTACAAGTGTTCCCTGTTGTTGTGGCAACTAGGTCCAAAGCTGCGTTCAGCTGTGTCCGTGGTCAGCTCTGTACATACAAATAAGGCTTTGGAGACTGTCCCTTGCCTTCGTGAGACAACAAAAACCTGGGAGCTAGAAGGACACACAGCTGGTTCTTCAGAGACACTTAAAACATCACAGCTTTTAACTGTATGCTGCCCTTCTCCTCCTTACTGACAGTTCTTATTGTTCCTGCTGAAAATTACACTGGTCTGGAATGAAGAGGATAAGAATGGGATACGGGTATGTTCATTCTGTCCTGATTCCTCCTTGAACTCTGGGCCACAAATACTCATCTATGACTTGATTACCATGCTTGATTTGCCTTCTTCCCTACAATTCCCAAAGAAATAAAAAGGCATTTCACAGTGTGTCTAATAGCTTACTGTTTTGGACCGTTACTTGGGATTTGCGACCACATCATCCCTAGTATCCCTTGCTTGGATTAGGGACTTGAATGAGCATTTTTGCCATCTCGAACTTGTTGGCTAACCACCAAAAGACACAGGTAACCCACACTTCTGTGTCTCCATCTTCCCTAAGTCTATGTCCTACACACACACTGAGTACAGCCACATGTTTAGACTCCAGGTTCTTATGGCAGTAGGGCACCTAATTTAAAACTCCCACTTCAAGTCTTCCAGGTCACCAACCACAGATGATTTTTTCCCTGTTTTTCCATACACACAGCACAAAGGTTGGTGTCCTTTGCAAAATGTAATAACTCAGCATTTGGGTGGAGCTGAAATAGTGAATGCAGATGAAGAGCAGATACAGCTTTAAAAGTAGGAGAGAAAGCTACCCAGTCACCCAGCTGCAACCCCATTGCAGGACTGCTTAGAAGTTGCATTCAGCACTCCAAATAAATCTGTCCTGAACGTCACTATTTAAAGATCTTAGGTCTGTCTTTATTTAAAGATCTTATCTGTCTTTGGGAATCTGGGTCAGGTGATTTGCTTAGGTCCATGCTGCAGGTTGGCAGCATAGCCAGGATTAGGAATCCCAGGGCCTGAGTCATAGGTTATTGCTCTCTTCAGGGCATGACATTACCTCCTCCGCAGCACACAGAACATTCACAACAAAGGCTGGCTACAGACAGGACATGAATTTAGGGAGATACTACAGCGTACTTATTATCGTAGGTGTGTATGGGTGCATACAGTCAAAAAGAATAAAAACTCGTCCAAAGGTAAGACAGTTCTTTACATGTGTTCCACTCCTGGGGAAGAGCAGAGAAAGAATATCATGCTACAGATGTGATTGACGTTGCTTAACACATTAATGGATTGCCTTGTCAGATGTATCAGAACAGGGACAGAGGCTACATAGCCTCACCTGTGGATTTACCCAACTCTGTGTTACATTGCATATATTGAAAGAAGTACTTGCCAGGAGCAAGCAAGCTTTATACAATGTCAGCACAAGCAAAATCAAATCACTTTTTCTTAAAATTAGGTTTGATGGTTCAACACTTGGGCCTGGTTTCACATGAAGTTCTTTTGAAGAAAGGCAAACAGGCTCTAACATTCAGATTTGTAGCAATATACTAAATCCAGCAAGTATTATAAACCTTTCACAAAGCCCTAGAAAGAATTTCTTTTGTCCCTACAAGAATTATATATTTGTCACATTCATCTCTTGTGTAACGTTATTGTCTTCCAGTGTAGTTACATGAAGGATGAATTAATCCTGTTACCAAATGATTTTTTACTAACAAATAATTGAGGCCTGCTGAATGAGAAATACATAGACGCTGCTATTTAAAAGCCAAAGCGAGACAAAAACTGCTTCCCATATTAACTCCTTTAAATCTCTGGGTTAAAAAAAAGTGTCAAAGGTCAGGAAATATAACACAACCCTGCATTGCAATGTTGCATGCTCTCTCTGCAAAGAGAGGAACTCAAGTACTACTGAAGGACGAGGAATTGATCAAGCAGCAACAAGTTCATTCTTCCAATATATAAAGAGTAGAACATAGCTTCTTTGTTCCACATTTTGTTACATGCAGTTATCAACTAGAATTTACTTAGCCTTTCATTCAAGTGTCATTGTGAAGACTTATTCAAAGGGTATGGATGGAGCCATGGCACAGAGGTAACTGCCCCGTTTCTCTTTTTCTCAACTCCACAATTGATGGACTCCACCATTAAATGTGATGCCCTTCAAGTTTTCAGGTAAAATAAATTATGAAGTAGAAGATAAGAGGAAAGAAACACTTTAAGAGAAATAAGGTGGGTGTTAAAGGTCACAAAGTATAGTGAGTTTGGAAAAGCCTCAGAAAAGATTCACCAGACCTTTATGGTACTTCATAGCATTTGGACAACAGAGTAACATTTGTTCCAAATGGGTGCAGTATAAGTAGAGCTTAAAGAGTGATCTTAAGGGAGACTTCACTTCCCTGAACCCTTGGTAAGGTTTATTTCTTGAATCATACAGCTTCACTCTGCTTTAGCTCTTCTGGTCTAGCTGCTCTTCTTAGAAGTTTCAGTATCTCCTGAGGACATTTTAAGACCTTGCAGCAGAAAGCCATTTAATTTGGTCTATTTTACTAAATACATGTCATGGATTACCTCACTGTTTAGTATACCACAAAGGTAAATCACGTGTCAGTATAGCCAAGGCAGCTGGCAAGGTCCTGTGCAAACACTGGCAGGTGGGGCAGGACAGCTGTTCTCTGAGCACTCCAGAGTGAAAGGAGGAGAAAGCAACCTCAAGGGGGTATTGCAAAAGAGCTAATCATTGTTCTACATTTGTTCCTCATCATTTGCTTCTCCTGGCAGGGGGAACAAAACTTTTGCCTGTCTCAGATAGGTCTCTCCACATCTTCACCCTTTTGGGTTCAGCCAACACTGTCCAACCTCTGGGGCACCTCCCTCTCAAAGTTTCTTTGTGGGAAGATTTTCTTTCTCTTTGGAATGCACATTGAGAAGATAGGTAATAGAAGCTGGCATAACACAAGGCTACATTTGGCTCTGTTTCTGGTATGCTTTTCCTCCTGGTACGCTTTTGTTACAACAAAAGTTATCTATTCAGTTCCCTTGAAAGAAGTTTTCATCTTCATTAAAATTCATTGTTCCCTGTTCTCCCTCCAGGGTTTCTTATTGTTAATTCTATCTTGGTTATCACTGTATTTCCTCTAAATATCACAGCTCTGTTTGTCCTCCCCTCTGTCCTCTATTGCCTTGGTCACAGCCCCTTCCCACTACTTGTGATTGGCTACAAAATAATTTACCAATTGACTATAAAGAGCACTTGAACATTTGTATCTCACCAGGGGAGATCAACAGGCCATATCTTACTTTCATTGACCTCTATTCAACTGCTCCATAGTCTCTTCAAGGCTTTCTTCCCAGAAGTCTCTTCCATCCAGACCCTCATGCCTCATCATCTAACCTGTGTTCCACTTTACAGGTAGGAAAGTCCAGAGAGACAAAAAGCACCCAGACAAAAAGCTGCACCCAGGTTTTCCAAATCCTTCACTGGCTGGCTGTAAACTAAGTCACTCTTCTTTTCTTTGTGATTTCTTACACCGCATGGATGTTCTTCCCCTTTTTTGTACTGCTGCCTTATCTCCCTCTCCCGGAAATGTCTTTGTTCTTAAATCTCATCTGAAAACTTTCCAACTTCCTTTTCTTTTTCTGTTGTTACACAACTAATTTCCTTTCCATTCTTTTCCCTTCCCCTTTTCCTTCTTTTCTGAGTCCTATACTCAACCTGTGGTTCAAAAATAGTTCTGCTGCTATTTCTTCTTTATTTCTGATTATGTTCATGGTACTCTATGCTCAGAGATAGTTTTCCATTTTTGTCTCCTTGAGAGTCACTGTGGCAATCTGTATAAAACATTCCTTCTTTTCTTTACGTCTCTCTGCAAAGCGTTTTGCATTACTTTTTTGGAGGATGCTTTTATATAAATAAATTAGATTCTGATTGTATGGGAAATTAAAAGACTCTAGCAAGTGAGCTCTGAGGACACTGCAAGCATTATAAGTAACCATATTTATTCTTTAACCATCATTATTTAAATAAATAAATAACACACACAGCACATTTGAAAATTTTGCTACACAAAATATAATTTTTGTTGTTCTCATAAAATTTAATGTAAATTAAATTTTGTGCTAGGTAGCCCAATTTGGAAAATCATTCAAAGCATGTCCTTAAAGAAAGTCACAGAGAGAGAAAAAGGGGAGGCTTGTCTGTCATTAAAATCAATGTCTGCACTTTCAGAGAGTACAGTGCCTTTCCTCATACACTTTTTAACTTCCATGTCATGCCTCGTTCTGTCTTTAATATATAACCTTGCAGTTATAGGTACTCATTTGCTTCAGTGTCACCAACAGGAAAAGAAAATACTACTTAAATCTGTAACAGCTGCATACACTTCCCCCTAAACCAAATGCACTGTAGATGTGTGAGCCTTCACTATTAAATATTTTCAGCTGCTTATGTGATGTACACATGTGGCAAGTTAGCAAAGTGTTAGCTTGCAGTGCTTCCAGCCAGTCATATATCTTTTTTCTCCATGTGTTGTTGTCTTCTATCTTATGTACATCAATATAATCTTTACTACCTATCCCCACTTTTAGTAATGCACCTAATATAAATCTACCTGAATGTTTGCAGATTAGGTAAAAAGATGTGTCTTAATATGGAGCGTTAGACAATTAAATGTAGAACTCCATTTTATGAAATTTCATCAGTCTCCAAGTCGATAAGTGTAAGGGCTTTATTTGATTTTGCAAGAAATGGAGGATTTTAGTTTCTCATCATGAATTCAGATATTTCAGAAATAAGACAGTCCCATCAGTTCTCTCACACGAAAAATACATTATTGTCCTCTGTACCCTAAAAGGTACTCACTCTGGCTGAAACATCTCAGAGGAGGAAGGTTAATGGGTGGCTGGGAGGACAGAGCTTCTCCAACGTTTGGACAAACCTTGGCTTATGCTCCACTCTGCAATGCACAGGTCAGGTGTCCCACTAAGGAATATTGCTTGGAGCCACCAATCATGACTGATTTGCAGCCTTTTAGATCCCTGTGCGTCACTGAAAGTGCCAGAGAAAGCAGAACTTGTTCTGGGCAGAGACTGGTATCCTTGACTCCATAAATGTAAATGTCCACAGAAGCCTTTTGTGTCCTTTTCCTTGCCATCCACATGGCAGCGACCAGCCCTTTCTGCTCTACAGTGCCTACAGCAGCACTGTGGGTTTGCATGATGGCTAAATGATATGAACAAGGAAGAATAGTGACAGAAATTACCTTTTTGTCATCCCAACATTGCAGTTGATTAAAGCAGACAAGTCCCAGACATAGAAGTTCTTATAGAAGAACTGAATTGACCATGTTTTTCCTGATGCTCTTGCTTAGTCTAATAGAATGATAATTCATCTTTCTATAAACCTGGTCTCAATCATTTATTTTTTTCAACATATGAAAAGCTTCATTTACCAGCATACCCCACATGCAAAGATCCCTCATCAATGATCACAGTGGTTTGGTGACTATGCAGGCAGTGAGAGACTGGGGACTCTCACTAGGGACCAACCTGATTCCACAGAGCTGATGACCTGGGTATGTTGGCCTGCCCATTGCCCCATGCGTATTAGCACTCCCAGAACTGATTCCTGGCACAGCTCAGCTATTATCAAGTTCTGCTCTTCATATGTGGACCACAGTGAATTTGAATCAGCTCCAGCAAAACATACAGAGAGGTGCTTTGGATTCTCATGTGCAACAAGATACAGTTTGACCTGTGTGGGCCACAGCTCCTGTGTCTTAACCATGAAAATCCCTTGTGAAGTCTACATGTAAAGCTGTAAGTAGACTCATTAAGATTTTTCACCTGTTATTATACCATTAAACAAATCAGATACTGTCTTTAAGTAATTGAAGTACAGGGTGTACTGTAGATCAACATTTGTATTATTTGCTTATATTATTTCACATAAAACTAGTCAGAAAAACAGTACTGCTCCCTGTAAGAAAGCACTAGGTTGGCCAGAACTTTTAGATCACCTTTTCTAGACTGATTGCTTTTACTGCTCTCTCCAAGTAAGACAAGTTTTTAAATGCAAACCCAATTTTATTGCAACATAAATTGGAATACTTAAAATCTCAAACAGAGAAACATGCAAATAAAACAAACACAATGATAGATGTCTACTGCATTAAGACTGTTACATCCAAATTTAGGCTTCCAAATAGAATTGCTTGATTATTCACAGCCATCACCCTACTGGAAGCTTTGACTTCAGCAGAGAATTATGAACATGGGGTACATAGCCATGCATTAGGAAACTTAATATCAGTTTAGGACTAAATTTTAATCCTAGGTATTTGAAAATTTTAGTCAACATATGTGAATATACTAGCTGTGTGTAAGGTTTTGCTTCAGCACATCCAGATACACATCTTCAACAACTGCAAAAATGTAAATTCAGTCAGGTTTCCCCAGTGGCTTACCATGTTTCTCTTGTTAATAACAAACAGTTTTAAGAGTTACCCATATGTTTTTTGTCAGTCTTCAGATTTCTAGGATTACCTGTGCACCGTGTCTTGAATGACACAAATCATGATCTCATAATTTTTACATTGTTGAGTCACTATGTATTGTGCCCATGTGAATGAAGCACCTTAAAAATTTATATTTATGCACTAAGTCAAAACAGATCTGTCTTGTACCTTTCTCCAGATGTAGGTATCTGAAGGGAGATGGCGGTATTAGAACAGCTGTATGTCAAAACTGCAAGGCTCCTGGGCATAGAAAGTCACAATTGAACCTCCTGGACACAGCTACTGCCCAGTTACTCTCCTTGCCTCTAAGCACATCAGGTCTGTAATCATTCAGAATGGGCTTTCAATGGCCTTTTTCAAAGGTTCTGCTGGTTCTTGTAATAGCACCTAAATTCACAGATTCGGTAAAACCATAAAAGAAGAACAGGTAGTTTTGAGATAACATTTACTTTTTTTCCTCTTAATCCAGTTAACCTTTTCTTGTTGACTTCCAAATGAAAAAGATGTAGTCATACGTGTGAGATTAATATGGATTTCAGGACTCATGCTCCACACTGCACCTTAGTTCTCTGACATACATTGATGGGTAATCTTCAGTGAAAAATAACAGTGTTATTGTCCAGGGATAAAAAGCTGTCAATATCAAATATATTGCTTACACAATAAGAAAAAAGAGTGTCTACAGATGTACCTAAATTCAGACAATGAGCTGGATGTATGTCACATTCTGTCAACATCTGTGGGGTAAGCTTAGGCCAAAGTTTTCAAAAGTGACTCATGCTTATGAGTGGTTTTGCACCAACAGAGAGGGCTCAAAAGATGCCTCTTCTCAAATTCTTTAAGATGATGTTATTTTGGTCATCTCAGAACTTCAGGATCCTGAAACTAATGCCTCTTTATAGTCTTGGGAAAAGGCAACCAATTTCTGAACTTTTGAAACATATTCACTCTTTGCACCATAGGCACTAGTGATACTAATTTTGTGTAATGGATGTGGAGTGCACATAGAGAGTGTACCGTGGTCACCTGCCTTATCAGCTCTGTAAGAAGAGATTTAATTCAAACAGCATCATCTCTACACCATGTCAGACTGACTAAAATCTTTTGAAGAGGAAGAGATCGATTGACCTACATACAGTAATTATAACAAAATTTTCATATGTATTTTCAAAGACCATCAATACCATTTTCAAAACGTTTGGACTTCACATAAGTGTTACAGACATTTGCAAAGCCTTTAAATATTAGAGCAGAATTATTACAATAACTCCCAAATTATATTGGACCAGTTCAGCATTCTTGGCAATTGCATTCTGATTTGCTTTGAAAATCTTTACACCTGATACCATTAGAAATAATTATTACTTTTCTAAATTTCAGTCAGGATCAAGGTTTCGTTGTGCTAAGTGCTGAATATTCAGAATAGACAGTCCCTGCTCCAAGGAGGCTGCTAGTTTAAGAGACAAAAAAACAGAATCCAGATGGGGAAATGTGATATAACATACAAGCACAGTGGTTAAGGTGATGATAGCTTCACATCTTAGCCAAGAGCCTGCAAACTGCACAGAACTGGTTGATATCCACACCCATACAGTAACCCATTGATTCCACTGGGGCTCTGACAGGCATCTAGAGCTTCCTTGAAAGTGCTAATGCCAAAACAGGGGTGTATTAATTCCTGCTCTAGGGCTTTTCCCTCTTCTGTTTTATTAATTCTATTTTGTTGGGGTTTCTTTACTTCTTGCTGCCTTCAGTTTTACCCTCTACCCATACGTTAAAATCAGCTCAGACTGTTCCGATTTTCATATGTAATTAAGAATGTCTAATGTAATGGGGTTTTTTTAAATTAAACATATAAAATCATTCTTTTAAATTTTAATTTTCAAACCTTTCTTTAATTTTTCAATTAATTTCTTCTCAGCTAGTTATAACTTTTGCAGTCTTCGGCTTTTCCTGTTTAATTCCATCCTCCTCAAATCTCAGGGTTACTTTAAACTTTTAGTTCTTGTCCCCTACCCCTTGCAAATTCTCAGAGAATCAAATTACTTCTTCTACAGTCAACACAACGTCCTGATTATCATTACAGTGTCTAATTTAATCTTTACTAACCCATTCAGTGATATGAATCCCAAAATAATATACTATATGAAAAATAGTGTGAAAATAAACTATGTAGTAATGATTAGAACTCCTGCTGATTGCCTGGCTTTTTGCAAAATGATGGCAATCACATGTTCAAAGCATGCCAACTGAAGTGTGGCTACCATACTTAGCAGTTTAGTTTCTCATGTGACAGTAGTATGAAATACAGCACAGAGTCTTTCTGTGGCTATACCATCATCTATGGTGCTTAATGAGAAAGCTGTGTCAGAACTTACAGTAAAGATGGATCTTTCATGTAATGACAGGTAAGCTAAGAAACAGAAGACAAGATTTTCTAGAGGAAAGAAAGCAAGTTGATTGCTTCTATAAGAAAGTTTATTATTGAACAAGGACCAGTTAAACTAAACAGTTCCAGGGTTGCTGTGTATCAGCCCCAGCCTAGAAGGGTCAGACACCTTTTCATTTATGTATTAACAAAATATAATTTGAAGAAATTAAATGACTCTGTGATTCAGATGTGAACATATCTGTATCAGTTTCACTACAGATACCTCAGAGAGAAAAGTTATTTTTCTGGATATCCGTGGCATTATCTTAGGTCCTCTGTATAGATCTTGCTGCAACCCTTCTTGCATCATTCAAGGAGCTTTGAATGATGCAGACTGGAAGTTGGTTCATGGCAGCTCTTTCCTCAGCTCCATGTCGCCTCCTCCTCCACAAGGAAAGAGTTGCCTGAAGTACAGGACTTGAGGTTGAGGGCTTTTGCTTTCCTCTGGTTTTAAAGTGGCAAACATGGAGTGTTAAGTGTATATGGCAACAAAGACTGCACCTTGTCCTTGGAAGGAAAGACAAGCCTTGAAATGCTTCATACTTCTGGTAGAAGCTGATAGGAAACTTGACTTTTTAGTTACTGTATCTCTGTCAGACAGGAGTTGCAATTTTGGTGATATAAGGTCAAACATTCATTATATCAGTGTATCCTTTTGTCAAAATAGTTTTTCCACTTGAAGAACTTTGTGCTGGCAAAATTCATTTTTGCTGATATACAGTGAATCTGCTTGAGAAATGTCTGTTGTAAAAGCCAACAAACATTGTGCAGGTAGACAAATCTTTGAGCTGACTCTCAAGAAACTTCTGTCGTCTGCTAGTAGATACTTCTGTTGTTCTTCAGGAGTTGCTCTGGATACAACTTCTCTCCCTAAGATTAAAAGGAGCGTAACTGAACTCTGCATTTAGACTGATGACTAAAGATCTAATGAGTGAGTATATTTCAACTTTTCTATAGAACAGCGAGAAATCAAGAAGCAGTAAAGAAGCCTTATATACATAGGTGATTGCAAGGTGTTTCCATATAGATACTAAAGTACCGTATTTCTGGGTTGAGTGTTGCCCCTGTACAAACCATGGTCTATTTCCATGTCTATAGCAAACCTCAGAAGCTGACACTTTTGCACGTAGAGAGGTCCACTGAAATTCTCCAGGAACCACTTTTCCAGCAGCTGACCATGCAATGAACAGCAGGATCACTGCCCACAAATACCAGAAGGAACCTGTATGTGTACAATGTGTTTTATAGCTACTACTAGGTAATTGAGAACCTGTTTGTATAACAAGTATAAATATCATGGTAGAGATTGGAAAACAAGAGGAAAGTGGCACAAGAAACATTGGATGTACACCATATTGCAAGATTATTCAAACCTTCTACAACCTGAGTTTATCCAATTGATATAATTATACATTCTTGACTACTGCCTTTAAAATCAATTTTATAGCTTTCATTTTAGACTACTACATCTTCCTTATGGGTTGGGAAATACACAATATTTATCTGATGTCCTCTAATTTACAACTTTCTGAGCCAATTCTCTCATTGTTAGAATAATTCTTGGTTCCACACAAAGATCTTCAAGAGCACACTAGGTTTTAGCCATGCAATTCTCATTAAAAGCAGCTGGGAGAGTAAATCCTCGTGTGACTGAAATGCAGGGACAGGATGTTGCCAGTAATGTGCCTCTCAGTCTATGTGACTAATCAGTCTCATCTGTGACAGCATGATACAGGTAACTATGGAGGACATGCTTTCATTTTACTAAGGTTCATTAAGCTGTAAATCAAACACCTTTTTGGAAAGTGAGACTATCCCATTGGCATATAATTATGCTACCTCAGATGCCCCCTAGAAGCCACATTACAGCCCATTACACTGTGTGTGGATGTTACTCCCTTTCCTCAAGTTTATAGATAACCCTAACCATCCCAAGGCTCTTCCTACACTCAGAGAATGAACAACAGGAAAAAGAAATACAACAATTATTGGAAATTACTATTCAAGCCATAATTTCCTAACACTTTCAAAGTTTAACAAGTACATACATCTTTGCATAACTAAGTGAAGGTTTAGACTGAAATTCCACAAGTTCTTCAATAAATAGTGCAAACAGTAGATGTTTAAATATATTTAGGTGGTTTGGTTTAGTAAGAGAGTTAGGAATCTAAGTACATGTTAAAATCCTCCATGAATTCTAGTACATCACCGTGTGTCAATGCATTCATTCATTTGAAATGTGTACACAACCTGCATTTCTACCAGGGCAGGATTTGGGATTGACTGTAGCAGGGATAACGTGTTTGAATGCTCTGAAAGTGGCATCCAGGTCTTCATGTCATAAGTTTTGTTGATATTCCAGTACCATTGTATTTTCTCAAATGTAATAATCCTACAATTGGACAGTCATATCACTCTCTGTGTCCTCTGCTGGACCGTTTTCCCAGGGTGGACATTTATAACCCAAGGATATAAACAATTACTACAATCTAATATTCAATATTCAATACTAAGGAGAAGAGTATGCTTAATTTATCTCTAAAATAGGTTACAACAAAATGAACATGTGAGCTTTGACTGAACAGAAGGTTAAGATAACCTGTGATACTTTCCAAATGTAAAAAAACAAAACAAAAAAAACCAAA
>VXAU01003549.1:1074445-1093929 GCA_013399695.1 Formicarius rufipectus | reverse complement strand
GGTGGGGCCAGTTCCACGCACACTGTGCCTCACCTAAAAAATCCATTGCACAGGCTTATCCCAAGATCTTCGTTCGCGAAGTCTAGCCAACAACAATAATGCAGCTATTCATTTCAGTGGGATTATGTCACAATAGACTCCTCTCCATAATTTTAAGTACATTTGCACAAAATTACCTCCGCAACTAAAAGAATAAGTCATATTTTATTCCTACAAAATCTAGTCCAAAATTTATTTCTGTGAATAATTTATTGTACTTATCAACATTCTGAATTTATAAACATACTTATAAATATTTAAACATATATTTCTATTTGTAATTTCCAGTGTGTCTTTGTAAAATGTCATAAAGTCAAATATTCAAAACTATGACTGATATAATTTGGGAAGTTCCATCAAGATCAATAGTTATGTTGATTAACCCCAGCTGAGGATCTGTCCCAACAAATAACTAACTACATAATGAGCAAAACAATCTGCTCTGCTGTTAATTAGAAAAAGAACTAACAAACACTTAGTCCAAATGTTGGGGTTTGCAGAGGGTGTTCCAAAGCACGTAGGCAGTTGTGGGCAATTTGGGATCAGATCAACGTGTCAAGTTGTGGAGTTCCCACATTTCTCTGTTCTCGACTGTAAACCCTTTGCATATTTTGGGAGTAAAGGAGGAGTCTACATTTTTTTGCAGATGCTGGAAATATGCCAGATCCTCCAATTACAAATACTTCTACATACTACCAAATGTTTCCATTGGGAATCCTCCTTGCATCCCCATAACTACTGGTTTTGCTCAGTCCATTACTCAATAAAACTAGCCACTACTCCAGCTGGAATAGTCTGGTCTGAGAAAAAGGGAACCAGAAATTCAGACACATCTAGCTGAAGAAACTGCACTGTTAATAAATCCAGCATGCTGAGATTTATTACATAATTTTTGCATTGTAAGGAAATATAAAGCACTGACTCACAGGTGCAAATAAATTTTACTAAGGATCATGTAATGACATGACTTGAAATGATAACAGTATTTAAAAGTATGATGTGAGAGAAATGGTCTAGTGATAATAGTTAGAAATTTTTTTTAGACCTGTATTTTCATCTATCACTGACTTCAGTGGGGCCAAGAGTTCAACTCTGATGTCCCAGTGATTTGGGGAAAATTGGAAGTATATAAGCTTTAATTTTTTTTATTTCTACCTATAAGTAGTACTTGAGATCAAGTATGTTTTCCCTGGTGAATCTGGGGAAAAAAGGGAATTCATGTATTTGCTATCTTCTACTTTCTACATGCAATTTTTCTATTTTCTTATCATTCTGTAACAATGAAAGATGCCACATTAGTGCATTGAGCCTTAATCTTAACCTGTCAGATGCATTCATTCCTTTCCCTATAAAAAATTACATTTCACATTTTCTTTCCTTAAACCCCAAATTTGCAAACACTTAAGCATGTGCTTAATATTGTCTCATTTGGTACAGAATGGGAAAGCAATGAAACTGCTCTTAAGAGACATCAGTGCACTGCAAATGTATTTTATAGCTGTTTTTCTAGACTACATTTAATTATTTTAATACCAAATTGAACTGTTTCATCTCATCTCCAGAATACCAGAGAAATTGTGAAGCTGCTCTTTAGGCTTCTTTTGATCTGATAAATATTTTCTGGTTTTGAGAATTTCTCCGAACAACTCAATGATTTAATTGCAGCTCTTTTTCCTTTAGCCTATCAACTTAACCAGTGCCATCCCACATTAAAGGCAATGAAAATAGACTAGACTGATTTACAATAAAAATGTTTATATTTAATATTAGTGTTTCTATAGTAGGTCACTAAAGGAATAATAAAAATCGTAGGCTGTTGTTACTGCCTTAAAAAATGGGATTTTTATTTAAGCAAATCATGTCAGTGTCTGAAGCCTACTGGATTATCTTCTAACATATGGTAAGTATTGGTTATGTGGTGTGCTGGCTTGCATTTCATTGTTGGAAAAGCATAGAAAACTGATTTTAGTATGCCTTTGCTCTTAGCAGCAGGGTATAATCATTTTTAAAAGAAATTATGGAATCGAGCATTAGCATACTGTGTAAATTTAGGATTTATGGAAGGATGTCATATATCACACACATATATTGCTTTGGGATTCTTAGGAAATCTGCACTACCACATGTCACTGTTTTGTAATTGTTTAAAATCATAACTAAGCACATGCAAAAAGATAGCAAAGCTAGGATAGTCTTCTAAAAAAAATTACATTGTTAAGTATTTAATAAACATACTGAAACCTTAATATATTATCCATTTTACAGCCACTGAACTTTAAAGAATTCCTTTCTTTGAGTATGTCAGTTATCATTATCCCCAAGGGTATTAGCTAAGCCCCAGGTATTTAGCACCTTGCAACCTTGCCCTTTTTACAGGATTTGGTTCAGGTGCTTGGAGGTGGGGGGGATGTGTCGGGGTGGAAGTGGGGGCTTCTCACACTCACAGAAGAGTAAATCAGCACCTCATGTCTCCTTATGGCCATTCCCAATGGGGAAACTCTTTTCTCCACAAGTGTGGAAGGAGAGCTGTAACAGCAGGTGATGCTGGCTGGCCACCCCAACACACTTTCAATGGTTGCAAGATGAACACATGGGGCTTTTACCTGGCAAAGCACTAGGAGATGTGCCCTGCTCTGGCATGTGACCGCTGGATCTTCTGAAACAACGGGCAGCGTATCATCACTATAAACAGGAAGCCAAAATTGAAAGGTGAGACAAAAGTGCACATTACATACTTGCCAGCTCATGCTTACTACTGATGGTAGGCTTGACTTTATCCTTCACTTTAGATTTCAGCAGCTTAATTAATCTACTAACATCAAAACGAAAATAATCTGTTCCGAGCATTTCTTCTAAAGACTTGGTGCTTTGAAACCTCATTTCAAAATAGATCATGCTTCTATCAAAATGAATGTAAAACTCAGAGACGAGAAGAATCCTTTCCTGTGACCCTCCACCACTGTCACTTTTGTTCCACCAGACCTCTGCAGTGTGTCACCTCCCATTTGATCACCTCTATTTATTCTGCACTTGGGTCTAAATAAGGCTGTGAATATGTTACTCATCCAGAGTGAGACAAGCCACAAAGAACCAAATGTAAGGTTTTGGCTGTTAAAGGCCTGTTCTGTTAGATTATGTCTACACGTGGGTTTGTTGTGAGGCCACTGCAGTGGCAGATTGTGGTGTAGACAATGCAGGGAGGACAGAAAGTCTGGGTAGCCCCTTGTGGCACATGGTGTGCCAATGACACCAGGCTGCCTGTGTAAGACACTGGGTGGTAACTGGCCAAAGTCCTCTGACTTTTGCAGACCTCCTGGTTGTCAAGCGCCAGGCAGAAGACTGCCCTGTGGGAATAATGAACACTAATAGTGCCTGGAGGCATACCACAGACCCAGGGGAGATGGAGGAGAGAGCAGGAGATTTGGACTGCCCAAGGCTGCTCCATTTAGAGAGTACTATTCATGCAAATGATGGTGAACAGCCACTTAGGAGAGGCCATGTTTTGTTCATGTTGACAGCTGTCCAAAGATGATTTCTTAAGAATAAGACATCTTTGACATTTCACTAGAGGCCAGCCCTGGTCTCCTACTCTCAGCTAGCTACTTGCTTGATGTGAGACAGAAAAGTAAAGCAAGAAACAAAATGCTGGTACATTGGATCTCTTAAAATTTAAACTGCCAACTGCTCGTGAAAGCAACAGGCACAGCCACAAGCAGAATCAGTTAGTTTAAATTATAACATATAATGCCAGAGTCAGTAATCACATCAGCCACTTCTCCAATCTGCCACAAAGTTCATATTGAAGCACAAGACTCCCATCCCAAGTGACTAAGTGCATTCACAGGGACTATAACTCACATTTGCAAATATTCAGCAATCCTGACATAGACTATAATCTATCACTTAGAAACATTCCTGCACAAACCTTGTTAATCTGTAGAAATTTGGAGATATCCCAACTTCTTCTATTGCTCTATGGCCCAGCATCCCCTGACAGTGCCTCAGCCATTTTCCAGAGGCAGCCAAACTTTCCAGGTACAGTTGAATGGACCATGAGTTATGTTGGCTATATACAAGAAAGAGGACTATGAATGAAGCTACAGGAAAGACATGTCTTGGAGTCAGATGTGATTTTCCAAGCTCTGTCGTGCCTGAGAAGAGTTTTTCTTTCTCCTCATTTCTTTGATCTGGCCCCTGGTTCCTCACTGGTGTTTTGCAAAGCCTGGGGGCCCAGGAGGGGAGCTGACTGCCTCTGCCCAGGTGTCCAGGAGGGCAGTGCCAGGGAATGGTTCTCTGATCCATTAAATCATTTTGAAAATGCAATTATATCAAATTAGTGTTTAGCATTGGCTGTCTTCAGTGTTTGCACTGGTTTGTTTCCATGAAGTGAGATTTCTGGGTTATTTATTACTGCTAATATGTTCCACCCTGCTTTGACAGTCACCTTATGTTCTGCCAGTTTGGGTTTTTTTGTCAATTACACTGATTTCATGTACGACTCTTGATTTTTATCTACACATTCTTTTCACTGCATTCTCTCAAGACAGGAGCTTGTCCTTGTTACCACATGTATTGTAAGGGTTGGACTGTAGAATAACTGCAGAAAAAATAAGGGATTTGTTTACAAACAGCTTCACAGGGCTAGCTTGCCCAAGCACACAAGCTATCAAACTTTCATGTAAAACAGACCTCTAGTATTGAAGGAGAGTAAAAAAAGCTGTGGTTCATGGTCAGGTTTATATTTGCATTTTCCATCAAGGGGTTATTTGATCCTCTCTGCAGGGAGCTGTTACTTGAAAGATGGGTCTCAGCCACAAAGTGTAAATTCCATTTCACTCTTCCCAAAAGTCTGGTGTTATTCAGAACTTTCAGCTTTTGGTCCTCCTCCATGACAAACTTAGTCTGTGGAACAAGAGCTACCTTCCTTCATGTTTCAGCTCTCTCTTTAATATATACTCTTTCACTGTTAATCATGTCTCAGCCTTTTGCTCACATGTGACAATGTAAGCTCTAGCCTATGCAACAAACTCATAATTCAAAATTACTTGGCTCTGCAACGCAAGATAATCTTAAGGAACAACTGCAAATTAAATACTGTAATACAATGTTCACATATATGTTATCTGATAATGTACACTGTTATTTAAATCCTACTACTGTCAAACTCTTTGAATCACTAAACACATGATACCCAGTGGACAGTTTATTCACTCTAGATATGTTTTGACATTCTGGATCAAAACATTTTTTAGTATGATTAGCTAACTTGCTTAGCAATTGTTTTCTGGGGTGATGCATAAACTAAGAGCACTTTATCAGCTATGCTGAATTATCGTTTCTAGCTCAGGATTACCAAAGTTATATAAAATTTCCATATTCAACAATGGAAGTTCACTAGAAAATAGCATTTATGACTCTGTGCTTTGAGTTGTGCAGCTGGATTAGATCAATTAGTCCCAAAACTGAACTTTAAATAAGCTTTTATTAATCTTAGTTTATACAATTTCATTCTATTACAAAAGCAATATTTTAAGGGTGAAAAGCAACATATTTTCTGTTTTCTTGTAGACAATGAGTACACAGTCAGAATGCACAGTGCAACACATTTAGTAATCAGTTCATTGTGCTTATTTTCCTGAAGCTCAAGTAACACTTTATTTTAACTTTTTTACATCTTTACCTAATAATGCTTGTTCAACTGCTGTTATATCATCTGCAGTGAACTTTTCAAAGAGATGAGTGGAGAAGAAGTGAGGTATGTAAAAAAGGCAGGTTTGTCACAGTCATGTAGGTAACATCTGTGTTATCAAATACTATAGTTTATCCTTTTCTATTTAAGTTTGCTAATGGTTCAAACATGCACTCAACCGTATGTAAAGAGCTTATAACAAACCCCCAGCAAAGCTGTTTTTGCATAAACATAAACTCTTGGCCTGAGCCTCAAACTCCACTCCTGTCCACTTTCAAATGGGGCCAAGCTCCGTGAGTTGTGCCACGCTTTCCTTGGAGACAAAAGAAAGCTACCACAGATGTAAGCAGGAACAGGACTGGCTTCTCTGGGAACCAACAGGAAGAACCTGGGGCCACTGCATGGCAGGAGCTGATGTCTGCCACCAACAAGGAAGGACAGGGTGGTGCTTACAGAGACATAGACCCTGGTTGCCTCCTTGTCCTCCCAAGGTCCAAAAAGCCTTCTGCCTTAGCCAGCCTCCTTCTGTACAGGGAGATATTTTTCTACATTGCAAGACTGAAGATGTTAATATTAAATGTTGTTTTACAGAATAAAACAAATCAACACTGATGATATTTTCCAGGATTTCATTTTCCCATATATATTAACATTGTGCCTCACATTTCAGTGACTTTTATTCAAACTTACTACAGCTGAGTTGCAAAATGTTGTCTTTGTCCTTAAGACCATGACAGAGAACTTTATCTGCATTCAGAAGCCTACTGGTTTGTGGTATTTCAATAATAAAACAGCAGGATTGAAGGCTCATGATGAGAAATCTGACTAATTACCTGTTAGATGATAGATGGTTGTAACTCAGCAGTGCCAGTCACTGAAAACAAAACACTTCTAGATATCAATCAGCCTCCTGACAAATTCAATTTCCATCACATTCAGTGGACAATAAATGTGAATTTTACCTCTGCAGCTATATAGCTTTGACTTTTAACTTTCCAATATGCATAATGATATTTTAATAAAGTAGAGAGGGGTTTTTTAAGTAAATTAGTATTTAAATACCTGACATATTCATATTCCAGGCTGAAAGCTGGTGGAAATAATTGATGTTGCAAATCTGTCCTCTGTTCTACTGCAGACAGCAAACTTAAATTTAATAGCAGTATTTTGGTTTTCTCCATATATTTTTATTTAAGACCAATTATTTACAATGGTAATAATGGAGGTATTTACCTTCTTTTTTCAGCATCTTATCCATCTCTATGTCAGTCACTTGGCTGCAGATTTTCCATACAACTCAGAAAACAAAATGTCCAATTACTACCATGACATACCAGCGTGTGGGCAAAGTTAAAACAAAGAGGGATTGGAGCATGGAAATTGAATATGGGCTTGAAGAAACACCTCTCTTTCTTTCCATGTAGGGACTAATTGCATTGTCAGCATCTGGAAGTTGTGGATAAGCTTGCCCACTTCAGAATGAATCTGAGTCCACTTATTCTACTATAAATCAGAGGTCAATTACAGTGTGCTTAATATCCATGTCAACTCTGTGAGATGAGAATTAGGCTGTACAGGTAATCAATCCCTTTGTTACCCTGGACACAATAAACTGAAAACTAAGAAGAAACCTTAACATTGCCCCTATGTTATGATGTCCATCCTTATATTACTGCAACTAATTACCCTGATGAGCCACACTCCGTCCCATGCATCATACCTCCACAGAGCAGACGTAGCAGGCTCTGTCTCAAACTTCTGAAATCTTCACATCTCATGGGATACAAATTCAGACCAAATAATTTATCTCTTCTTTCTGGCAGTTGACATCAACACAACAAAAAAAGGGCAGCAAAATTTACATTTATACTTGGTTTAGAGCACTGTGGCTTTCCTATTTTATTACCCCTAATAAAAAAATGGAATAAAAATGAGATCAACCCTTAATACAATTGTCCTTCTTGAAGGTGGGGACAGGAGGCACAGCCTTTTCAATGTGCTCTATCAGCTGTCGGGGCACAGCGAAGCTCTGAGGACCCGCCATAGGTGTCCGCCCAGCCCTCCATGCAGGAGCTGCGGGGAACTTTGTCCTTGGGAAATGGGAAAATTATTAAGCAGGTAACATCTGGGACCTGCTTCTTTCAGACAACATCAGGGAAACATAACTGTGTTAGTGTAAATGATGGTCAAGGGCTTCCAGGGCTGGCCACTGGTCTGTGTTTTCAGCTTGATTGATTGGCAGGTGCTCGGACAAGCCTTGTCTGCTCATTTCTCCCAATCAGAAACAGCCTCTCTTTATCTAGAGCCCCCCTCACATGCCCCTTCTCAGCTGTGGATCTCCAGGTGGCTGCTGGAGCAAGGATGGGCAGAAGACACCTGGGTGACCCTGGAGACCTGCCTTCCCCAGGGCTGAGGCAGGAACGTGATGGAAGGGCAGGGTGAGTGCCAGCTGCCTGGATTGTGGGGAGTTCTGTGCCAGAGATGAGTGGTGTGAAAAAAGTACAAGGGTTTGAAAGGGCTGAGAATTTTTCAGTGGAGTCAGAGTTTATTCAGCAAGCACTCTACAGTGAAGCCATATTTTCTGTATTTGAGCTTCTTTTCCAGGTTTTGCCTCAGCACCTTGCCACAAGCACCCCAGAAGAGCTGCCTGAGCACTGACCATGGTGTCAGCTTTCCAAGGACAATGCAGGTCACACACATGTGGCTCAGGTTTGGCTGTCTGGCATTATGTTGGATTTAAATGATTTTGTATTGGAAGCTGCAGCCAATTTGGACTCCAAACAACATCGCTCTCTGCAGTCTGGCATTTTGCAAGTAACTGTTGTTTTCCAGTTTGCGTAAATACCTATTGTTGCTTCTGAATTTGAAGGTGCCATTTCTACTTTGAATTAAGATCCTTGCTGGTACTGCCAGAGTTTGTCTTTCGTTTTGTACAGTCAGGCTATCACTGTAAAAGGTCCCAGCATATCTATGAAACAAGAAGTTTAGTGCATCTGTGAAAAATTACATTCTTAATCACAGGTTATTAAAGATTATGTTACCTATCTGCATATATTAAAAAATGCAAGTAATCAATTTAAAGTAGCTCATTTTATTATATTCTTACTTATACATAAGCAATAATGGTTGTATGAACAAATTCTTCTATTTCTGATACCAATAATTAATTACTAGGCTAGGCTAGAGTAGATCTCTACTTTTCATCAGAGATCTATTGAAGACACTAATGATTTTTTTTTCTTAATCAAACCACTGTACAGAAGAGGTCTACTTAGGTTTTTCTTAAAGCAGCCTGACATCAAAAGATTTCAAAAGGACAAAGGCAGCTTTTAAAAGCTAACATACTATTTATGATTTCAAATGGAAGAGGTATGATTTAGCCTGCTTTATTACAGATGTTATAAATGACATTTCACATAAGAATATTATTCCCTGATTGCTTTCCAGGTAGAGTTTCCACTGGCTTCATTAAACGGCCTCAACGTAAAACAGCTGCAGAACCAGAAATTGGGTCCTGGCAAGTGAAATTGCCCCTGCCCCTCCTATCCCTCCTTTTTTTTTTTTTTAACTCTCTTGACGTGGCAGCATGGCAGCTATTTAATTACACTCATACGAGAATAATAAATAAAAGTCTTATGACCTTTTGTTTCAATAAAATAAGATCTACTTATTCTTTTTAACTAAAATGTCATTTTCCATTTATTTTCCTGCAACATGTTTGCCAGTGTCCAATTTTTAGGCTCAATGCACAACAGTGATAAGGTCAAAACCTGAGACAGGGTGATGTGATTAGCCCTGTCCTAGACTACTTCATAAAAATGTCTGCAACACAGCACGTGCTCTGTCATGCAAGAAAATTGTTTATAAGAAGGTTCAACCAAACAGAGTTGTATGAACGTGCAGAAGGAGCTACCTTGTCTTTTTACAGTCTCCTCTCAGCTGATTTTTACAAATGAGATTGGGGCCGGCTGGAGAGAGCAGAATTTTTAAATGGGTAAATAGAAAACAAAACTGGACCCCGATAAACCAAAAATTGAGGTGGGTGGTCTGCCAGCTCAAATAACTGTTGCAGATGACCTTATGAAATCAAGGTGTGATTCATCAATCCCATAGTATTTGCAATATGTAATATTTTCCCTGCTTTGGAACAGGCACTAACCCAAACAAAACCTGACCTGATGAGATTTGGTTCACAGAGGTCTCCTCTCTCCATGACAATAGGTGGAATTACAAGCATCAGTACCAAGCACTAATATGGCACCACAGACAGAGACTTTATTTATCATGCAGAGAGTGAAAACAAAGCTTTCTACTAGATTTATTAGTAAAAGGGAACAGAGGAATCTAGTTTGGACAAACTGCATGTTCCCCACATCTCAGCTGCCAGGACTTCCTGCCCTCAGGCTTAGATATATTTATCTGGTTATAATTCAGTAGAGTTGTGTGATTTCAAGCCATTCCAAAGAAACAAAATATCTATGATATCATTCAAGGATGTCCTGACAATGCAGTATTTCCCATTTCAGTTTAAAATAAAAAATGGAGATGCTAATTAAATGCTATCACAAAGATGAGTACTTCTCAGAAACTGTTTTTATTAATTTAATTTTTAAACAGTTTAAGGACTGTAAAAATTAAAATGAAGACAGTTTTACCTGAGTGGAATTATTATAACATGTACATCACTGGGAGAGAGAGAAAAGCATATGGAATATATATATATATTCAGAGCTTGATTGTGCTGTTTCTTTGTATTCAAAGACCTCTTTGACTTCACTGGAAATTTTACATATGTGACAGTTGCATAAATGAATCCTCAAATTGTAGAGAAATGAAATTTCCATGTTAAAGACACCCTGTTTCTAATTTCACTTGGAAAAATCACAGTTTGTCATATGTCCCCCATCTTGTTATTTTTCCAGCTTTTCTAAACATTGGTCCTTTTCATAAGTGAGGGGCACTGAGAGGGAGGAAAAAAAAAAAAAAGAAAGAAAAAGAAGATTTTATGTATACCGGGGGATAAATATGCTTCTGGAACAAGTGTTTGGTGTTGAGTGTACTGTCATGAGTAAAGAGAAACACAGGTAATACCATTAGCACCCCAGTACTCAAAATAAAATATTAATGGCAGCATTTCCTGAGAAATTAAATTACTCGAGAAAAAAATGTCATAAAAATATGCATTCTGCTGCCTTGTTGAAAGACCTCACACAAATTATGGTCAAATTAATATCCTTTTGTCTTTAGCATGCATACTTTATGACCTTGAGAGATGTTCTCATGTAAATGTCTGAGCTTTTCTTACTCAGAAATAGTTATATTTTGCACTCACTCACTGGTCAAGGAGGAGAGCACAACCACTAACTAGGTTTGGATGGGTGAAAGTCAGTTGTTTGTTTTCAGGAGTTATAAGATGATCTGGAGTCTCTTTAGCCTCTACTTAAACCTCTAAAATTGTTCAATTTTAATCATTCTGGAGTTAAGTGCATTGATGCTGAAGGGTTAAGCCTGACCAGACCAGTTTGTCCCAACTATGCTGTTGGACAGTCAGAATCAGCACATGAAAAGTATGCTCTTTTTATTGCAAAGTTTCACAATTTCTTTATGGTTCCTACTCAAGCACTAGTAGTGACTCAGTGGTTGTTAGATAACTGCAATTCTCACTAACTTGAAAACAAAAAAATCATGATTTATTCTAACAGAAGTCCTTCATATGTGATAAATACTAGCTGCTATGCTTCTAAGACTATAATCACCTAAAATATCACTCATTATGTTAAGTCTCCAATGCATACTATATTATCAACATTAGCTAAAAAAGTATTTCTAGATAATGATTGTTTCAAAAAAACTATTTCATGAAGTAAAGGAAGGAGGGAAATAGTATGATTCACACTTATCAATTTTCTATTGCCTATATTCATTTTTACCTAAAAAAGAAAAAGAAATAAAAATTCAATGACCTACCAATAAAATGAAATTGCTAGCATGTTTTATACACATTAAACATTGTGTTTCAAGTAGGATAGTAATACCCCACCAGTCTCAGAAGCAGTGAAGAACACAACCTCCATTTCCCCTGACTTCAACACAGGAAAAAGTTTGCTCCCACTGAGACTACAAGGGGGCTAAAACTTTCTTTTCTCTGATAAGGTCACCAGGAAGCGCAGATATTTGGGGCATAAGCCTGCATTCAGTCGAATACACCCAAATGAGGAAAATCTGTGTTCCTCACATGGTGCTTTAGTATCTTGTCAAACACTGGTGTGCTGACTTAGACCAAATGTCTGTCTCCTACTCCAGTCTTTGCAAGAAGACTATCCCTAACTGCTATTATTAAAATTACATAAATAAGCATTTTCCACAGTCATAAATAATTTTTCCAGCAAGATTTTTCATAATTGTCCCCCATTTTGAGATATAAGCCACTCTGCTACATTTTAGGGACATTTTTGCAGAACTGAGGTAAACATGGTTAAACCTAAGATCCCACAGAAGTATAATAAATATTCATCAGTACTACATTTGCCTTTATGTATTTCCCAAGCTTCAAAACAGCTAAATGACACAAATTTGTTACAGTGGTAACAACAACACAATTATGGTTAGTGGCCTGTCGCTGCTACCATCCAAACTTCAGCTTACAATAATATAAAACTCTTGACAGGCCATTCATGGATCAAACTTAAAATATAAGGAAAAAAGTGAAATGGTTTTAACAACTGAGAGTTTATGGAAATGCCAGATGACAAGCTAATATATGGAAGAGAAAATTAAATGTGTAGTGAGGAAAAAAAAAAAACCACACACAAAAAACAAAGACCGTGTACATGGCACATAGGTCTTATACATACATACAATATTTACCTTGACACTTTTAAAAAACAGTACTTTTCCTAAAGGAATGGCCAGAAATTAAGACCCTGAAGGGATGTTTTCCTCCATGTCAGAGGTCCAAACAGAGCTCAGGAGTTCACAGAAGTGAAAGGAAAGATATCTGCACAGCTGGGCAGCAGTCAGTGCTAGAGATGGACATCTCAGAGGCGAACCCAGAGATAAGCCCTCCTTGCAGGCAACAGCCACCTAATACAGAAGCTTTCACTCCCTGATCCATCACTAGACATTACACCAGGAACAAGGTGGGTAAAAGATACAGTTTAGTGTATTTATGGTCTAGGCCTGATGTTTGGACCAGGAAAAGAGGAAGAATGAATGAATGAAAGAGGAAGAAAGGGAATGAATGAGCAGGAGAGATGTCCTCCCATAAGTGGCCAAGAGCGCTCAAGTCAAGTCAGGCTCATGCTCTAACCTGCTCGACCTGAGTTTCTGTCTCTTCATCAGCTCTTTGGAAGCCAAAACAGGCAAGCAGCGAGCCCAGCTGCAGCAACCTTCCCAAGGTGACAGCTAGTCCTCCCCAGCATCTCCACCAGGATGGATCAGGCTGGCCCTGAAGACTCTAGAGCCTTCTTAGGGATTGTCTCTGAAACGAGGTTCCCCACTCAAGGAAGAAGTGCTCACTCCTCAAAAAGAGTGCTACCAGCGAGACTTTTGATACTAAAACATAATTTTTAAAAAACATCTCACATTTCATAGCTCCATGTGCTAGCATCCAGAGAATTACTAGCACAAATTACTAAAGCTAATATATAGTTGTAAAAATAAATTAATAAAGTATATTTCATTATGCAGTATCCTTGATTTTTATGGTGTTTGTTTGATTACTCACTAATTTGCAAAATGTGGTAATCTGCAGTGTGCATCCCAGTCATTAGTGAAATCATACTGTACTTTAGTCAACAGGCTGATGATCTGACATGTTGCACCAGCAGCCCTGTATAGAAGGGCAAAAGGAATTAAAGGGCCTGGTTCTTGTTTTTATAAGAGCCAATTTACAACACTGAGTCAATGAAGAGCAACCAGCAAATTTCTTCAGAAAGGCTTATGGTGACACAAAAGTATGTTAAAGTAAATAATAATCTGACCAAAGACACTTATGCCTTCTGGGGATTTTTTTTTTCATATTTTATTGTTTAGAATCTCTGATTAAATTTGGTGAGAGTATCTAGGTGACACCTAAAAGACAAATATAACTTGGTATAGATCAACAGCATAAGTTCCAACACCCAACTTTGAGAAACATATGTTCTCCTGAACAGATATATGGGTGTTATCATTGGCACTGCTATAAATAAATATTAAATCCTCATCAGTCAAAATAAGGAGTACTCTGAGGTTTCACTTTCATCAGTTAACAATAACACCTCTGGAAAAACATTAAGTCTAAATGATAGCATATTTATTGTTTGACAAAAACTATCTTACAAAATATTTTGGTTTAATTCCCAGATGATATACATAATAGATTATAGCAGCTGCTATAACAATTCCTAAGTTTTTTTCTGAGTACACTTTGGATCCTCTAACACTACAAGTATTTTTCCAGATCTTATTTTTTAAATTAGCATGCCTTGAGAAAATACCTACATGTATTTTCCTAGAACCATACTAGCTATTGATCTCACCTTGACAAAAGTGGAAGAATTCATAGGTCATTTCAAAGTCACCTGTTGAATTAATGGAGAAGAAATATTTCTCCTCCACCAGCCCAGAACCTTTACAGACCAGTGAACAGTGCAAAGGCATCACAGGGCACACATGGTTGTGGTGCACAACCGGAGCAAAGCGTTCTGGCAGATTATCACTATATTTCTGCATTTTAATCTGAGCCCTAGAACAACTGCTTCTATCCTGAGTTCCTTCTCAGGCAAAACTCCTCCTGAAGCAGTGGTGGGCCTTTTGTTTAATTCTAGACACAAGCAAATTTATTTTGGGATGAGTAAATAATTAATCTATTAAAAGGTTCCATGGGAAATTCCAAAAGTTGCCGTGAAGAATTATTGTCAGTGCACAGCTGAGATGCTGCTTTATAGAATTAGCTCATAAAGTAGTATCGTGTGTAATTGCATTCATGTTGTCACTGTCTCTTTGTAAATCTCAAGAGATTTACAGTACCACACACTGGAGCAAGACTATCTAATATTTATAATGTTCCATTATTTTCATCTGCTTGGAACAAAACATATAGACTTATAGAAAATCTGACACAATGTGTCAGAAATAGCAGTGTCCACTTGCAGGATCTATTGCAGTACACAGAATGCAGGCAGACACGATACCACAGCAATTGCAAGCTACCAAACAGCTGCATGGCGTTTACTCAAAATACTTTATGCATTTAACACACTTATTGAGTGGAACTTGAAATAGGGTCATTGTTTATCTGGGCATGTCAGAGGGAAACCTTCGTTTCTTTACTGGACCTACAGAGTATAAACAGGTTTGGATTGTAAAGTGTTTTCATTGTACTTCTACAGGTAAAAACAATATTTTAACTGATTAGTTTTGGCTGGGGAAAAGTTAAAAGGCTGAGGAACTTTTCCTGTAGTGTAACTCAGAGTCCAGCTTGGAAGAGGATGGACAGATTGTTCCTGAACAGCTTTCATACCAGAATTGAATTGTTTACAGCTTTTTGAAACATTTCAGATTTCGTCTTAACATTTTTTATTTTATGACCAGAAAAACTATGAGCATGCAGGTTTCTGATTGCTACTGTCAGCCAGCAGGAAAACACATAAGAAAGAGTAAAACAATTTCTTTATTATTGTTGGGGTCTTAAAATACATGTTCAAGTTCATAAAGAACAGAACACTGATCGGAATTTTTCCAGGGTAAGAAAGGAAGAATTTGGCCCTTTCTCTGCAACTACTGACAACACTCCACAATTTTATGCTGTTAGGATTTTTTAATTAAATGTCCTATTCTTCAGTACACAATAGAACTAAAAAGGAGAGAATATCTAAGTATGAAACTAAGTTTGTAAAGGAATCTCTAAGTCCTTTACAAATGTGAGCAGAAAATTAAAAATTCCAGCAATACCAAGATTTTCTAGATAAGCAAGTCCATATATTTTTAAGGGGCAAAGTTTTTTAAATAGTTATACTTTTTGCTGCAGTCAATAAGTATCATGAGAAGGAGAAATATGATATTAAGCAGGATCTGATCCTAAACTTATGGCTCCAGTGGGAACTGACTAAACCCCATTTATAGCATATCCCAACAGAAACACTCCATTTGCTGTAGCAGTGTTTATTGCATCTGAATTCTCCTACCAGAAAGCAGCATTTTCACAGTCAAGCTCCAATATTAGCAGTGAATTAATTATTAAGTTATATTTTTAGGGCTATGCTAAGGTTGAGGGAGCAGCAGGAGGTCTGGAGGGGGCCCCTCATTGCTGTTACTCCTTGGCAAAGAATAGATATTTGGTAATCTGATCAATTTTCAACTTTTAGTCATGTGGCAGAAAAAAAACAGTTTACCAGAAAGAACCTGAGAAAGTCTCTTGGATAGTTACTGCATTCATACGAAAATATATCTTTGTCTAAAAAAAAAAAACAGTTGAAGAAATATTCTGAGAGCAATCATTCTTGGATAAGGTCACTTATATGTCATTTACATCAACTCTGCAATACCAGTCCAGCCTTGCTATCAGTGCACGCATCCAAACAGAGACCTTTTCATGTCAGGCATGAATCCATAAATTTTAATCTAGCTCAAGAATGGTACCTGCAAATAATGTGTTTTAAACCAAGGCTAAACTGGAAAGAGACAAAATGTGTCATACCTGTACAGTCATTTATACTGTGCCTGAAGCCTGTTACAACTCAATAGGAGTCTCCCATTGATTTCAGAGTGGTTTGGTTCAGTCTCTTATTTCAGCCTCGTGTATTTCACCAGTTTAGTGTAGTCCTGGTAGCCTTTGTCTATTGCTCCTTATACAAACATTCAACAATTTGTTGTATGATTAAAAATGTCTGTGGAAGCATGGACTGTGTTGTATAATGACCAAAAATACACACAGGCTAGGCAACTCCTACAACTATCACAGTAGAAAACTAATCAAGGATCAAGAATATATTTTTATTTTAGTTTTACGGAAATATCCTGAGTACTTCAAACCAGCTAGACAAATAATTATAAATACTCATATTAGGGACATTCATCTCAATGAAAGTTCTGCTGCAAGTAATGATTAATGAAAATACATAACTAGATATTAATGGATAAAAATTATGATGGACACTACCATTTCTGTAAGCAAATAACCTGCTTCACTCATCTGTGTGAAAGATAATAAGTTTGATTTAAATATTGATGCATTAGATATGTGACTTCCTGTCTTATAACCTCACTTTCTAAACCAAACATGCCAATAAAACATAAAAATAAGACAAGGAAAATCCAAACTTGAATAATTAAACATTAGTATTTATAAATAGGAAAAAATATCTTGAGTGCTGTGATGCTAACATTGTATTTCCAAATTCATGATTTATCAGTCATATATATCTACAATGTTTCTTGATTTGTATTGATGAACTAGTAGAAATACATTTCTATTCAGCCCTTGTGTTATCTAGCAAATGAGTATTTTCAGGGTACTTCGTAGATGATAATTCTTTTAGATGTCAAGCAGAGACTACACTTGCTCTGGTTTTTGTTTGGTTTTGGGGGGTTTTTTTGTTTGGTTTTTTTTTTTTTTTGTTTGGTTTGGTATGGTTTGGTTTGGTTTGGCTTTTGGCTTTTGGGGGATTTTTTGTTGTTGTTGGTGATGGGGTTTGGTTTTTTTTGGGGGGGGGGGTTTATGTACAATACCTTAAAATCTAAAATTCCACTGCAAATCACTCTCCGTTACAGTGTTTCATGCTGACCTGGGTGCAAACTTTCAGCATTCACGGAAGTCAAAGAAAGGTGTAATTTTAAGTGCAAAAAAATATCTATTTGCATAGGGGCAGAGGGGTAATGTCCTTTCAGAAATATTACACCTAATCCAAGTTTATTTCTAATGCAAACTGTTCGAGCTAGCTTGGCCTGCAACCTGCAAAGGTATCCTGTCTGGTTGGCTGTCCAATTTTTTCTATGAATTGTTAGTAAAATCTACTTGAAATAAGATGGAGGAAAATACATGCAATAACATCTGTATAGGATTTTTGTCAACTTCTGAGGTGACCATTTTACATTCAGACTGTAAAATGTGCACAGAAAATGGGCCTGAGAAAGAATTCTGAATCTCACAGCATTTGGTTTATATTTTTTGACTACAAGTGAAGTGTCTGGCACATCATTCATTTCTTCCTGGAAGGTGCAGATTTGAGGACATGTTCAACCCAGCTCTAAGTTTAGACAGTTTCAGAATAAAAGCGAACTATTCCCAAAGACCCTGCCCTCTAGGTCTACCTTTTAGATAATGAAGTTTCTAAAGGCGTTGCTCAACACAAACCGACTAAATAGGAAAGGAAAAAGGAAAAAAAAAAAGGCGGAGGGGTGGGGTGACACAAGAGAGAGGAATATGACAGAAAAGCACATGTTTTTGCATTTCTTCTGAGTTTATTCAGAATTATATCCATCTGGCTGAAACAGCTAGCTCTTCACCACATTAATGGTCTGATGATTCAGGGAAATGCAAAGCTAGGTTCTTACTGGTAAAATGCATGTAAATGAAGAAAGGAGTACACAGAGGTGTACGTAGTTTGGTAGGGTAGACTTTTTCATTGATAAGGTATTATTTTGGAAACAATAGGCTACTAATAAAATTCAAATGTTACAGCAGATTTATTAAAACACATCTTGGAATAAAGGATCAAATTCTCTCGAACTTAGCTGCAGCCCACTGAGGAACCTGAGCGAAGGCAGCATTTATTAACAGAGGCGACTCACTACACAGGGGAAAATTTCTGTCGGCTGGGAATTCGGTCCTACTTCAGCTGGAAGTTTTGCTTGAGAAGCTCAGGATCGACCCCTTGCCGTGTCCGTGCCCCTGCCGCTCGCTGCAGTGCGGGAGCGGCTCTCACCTCTTCCCGCCGGCAAAGAAGGACATCAGTCTGCGCTAGGAGAACGCTCCGTTGTCTCTAAAACAGTGATTCCCTGACCAGCCTGCTTGAGCAGAACAGCAGTACCCGCAGATGCTCAGCAAATGATCGGTTAAAATACGAAATGCGGAGATTCCTTCTCTCTTTTTCCTCTCTCTTCTATTTTTATTTTTTTTTTTTGACATCAACTTCTGCGGGATTAATCCCTCTGCAGAGTTTGCCCGTGCCTTGTCATGTGAGTAACGTCCTGCACAACTTAACGAGATAAACCCTGACAAGCTAATCAGGCTGGGCAGGGGCTGGCACCGCGTGCTGGGGCCGGCGGCCGCTCCGCGTCCCTGCTGCCGCCCGCGACCCTGGCCCTCGGCGGACGGCTGACCGCGCCGGCGAGGAGGCTGCGGGGCCCCCTGCACCTTCGCCCCTCCGACACCGGGCCGGTCCCGCGGGCTGAGCCGCCGGGCCCGGCCGCCACCCCGCCACTCGTGCGCACCCGCGGCCTTTGCGCGGCTGCGGAGCGGGGACCTGTGTGAGGGAACCATTAGCGTGCGGTTACCGGGCTCGCTTCTCATCCCTGAACTTGGCGGTGCGTGGCCGCTCCGCCGGGACCGTCCTGCCCCTGCCGCCCTGGGGGGGCTCCCGGGCCGCGGGGCAGCTCCTGCCCCGGCTCGTCGCGGTGGGAGCCGGGCGCTGGGTATCATTTTACCCGAAGAACTAGAGCGTCTAATTTATCCAGCCCTCATTTGCGACCGCTCTCCTGCTAAATTATGTCAGCCAAAGGTCAGCCGGACTCTGCGGTCCTCTTAATTTTCTTAATTTTTAAAACAAACGGG
>VXAU01003549.1:1062168-1073951 GCA_013399695.1 Formicarius rufipectus | reverse complement strand
AAAAAAAAAAAAAAAAACCGAACAAATAAAAAAACCAAATTTGCTTTGCAAACTTAAAAAGAATGACATTAGTGCCGTGCTACTGTCAGAGCCAGCAGTGATTATTTGGTCTGTTTGCTCCCATTCAGAGTTAATACACTACAATAGTTTTACTCTGTGCTGCTTGACGTGAAACCACTGGGGTTGGGCAATTCTGTTCCAAACAAATACAACTTCTACACCCATCCCTGGGACAGCGAGTCGAGAGCTGAGCAGGTTTTGCAATGGAGAAAAGCATCACTTACCACGACGGGGATCTAGATCTCGGCAAATGCTGCCAGTAGGTCTGAGAAGTGGGGGGAAAAAAAAAAAAAAAAAAAAAAAAAAACACACCAAAAAACTGGAAGGGAAGCGTAAAAAGCAGAAAGTTGGAAAGGGGGATTTGTGTGAGTGCAAAAGCCAGAGGGAAATGCGAGCACAGCGCTCCCAGCTCTCCCTGGTCGCTCCCAAAACAAAGATCCAGGAGTTAAGGGAGAAAAGCTGTGCCAGATCTACGCACACAGCTCCTCAGGGCCAAACCTCAGCTCCTCACTCACTCCAGCTAGCGACAAGGGTTAATGCTCCGGAGGGACAGGCTAGCCGGCCCCTGACACCATTGGCTAGAAAAGAAAACAGATTTGAGGTAAATTTACAGGCGCTTTGCAAGTTGCAAAGGGATAATTTTAAAATGAATATAATAATAACGATAACAATAATATTAATAACAGCAACAGCAGCAACAACAATAATAATAGAGCCCATGCTTGTTCAGTTGACTGAGGAGTGAGGGCATGTCCCTCTCCTCTGCCCCCGCAGCGAGCGCTGCTCGGTCCCGTCCCGACGCAGATGACCCTGAGCCTGCCATTGCCTACCGGGGAGACGTGGTTATCCCTGGAAACAAAACAGAGGGACGAACCCGTGGGGGAGAGAGCTGGGGGGGCGGGGAGGAAGCGGTGCAGCCATGAGCACTAAATGCAAAGGTTCAGTCTCACACGTGGAGATCAACAGTTTTCTTGGGAGCTAAATGATGCAAGCGGGTTCCCGCGCGAAGACGGAGGCATGTGACTCAGGTGTGTGCCCGTGTGCCACTGTTCCCCTGAACGCCCTTCGTGCCCCTGCAATTACTGGGGAGCTTCCCCTTAGACTAAAGGGGAAAATGGAAGGAAGTAAGAAAATAGGCTGGATGGAAAGGAGGGCAAAAATATGTATGGAGTCACATCTGTGTAAATGTTGGACCAAATGGTGACCACAGTGCGTGCTTCCACTTGGGGAACCGAGGTCAGGATCTGCCCTGTCTGAAATGAACAGGCGACATGATGGACATTGACTTTATTGTCACCTCTTGTAGTCGTCTGGGGCGTGCAGGCAACCTCAGCCATGCGGGGAGGGTGACCCGGGCACTCTAGGTGTTGGTCGGAGCGGATTCCTCAAGCCAACCCCTGCAGGCACACCGATGGGCGCGCGTTTGTCTGCAGCGCCGGGCAAGGAGGGCAGAGGGGGCGATGGAGGGAGGTGGGCTATGGCGGAGGTGGGGGAGGAGAGAGAGGTTGCGGAGAGAGAATTGTGGCTGGGCGATTTCCACCTAGCCTGGCTCTACCCGGAAAGGCCTTTCTGCGAACTTTGGGGGTACCGGGCCGGACCCTGTGGCCGCAGCCGTGTCCGCACCGGGGCAAGTGCCCAGGTGTGCCTGGGAGCCCGCGAGGGCTCTGAAAGGTTCCTGCCTCCGTCTTACCCATTCGCCACTGAGCTCTGGGGGGAAAGAAAAACCCACCTCACTAGTGAGATGCAGAAGCACAATTCTAATACCATGGGATATTATTTTACTACCGTACAAAAGGTTTTAAAATCAGTTTGTGCCGCTGAACAATGAGTACTTGGAATTATTACTATTTGTTTTAAAAAAGAAAAACCCTGCAGCCTACAAAGGGAATAAATACCAAGAGCCTGCGTTTCTTCCTCGGATCTATCATGCGATGTCGATATATCAGCAATAAAATATGAAGGGGCCATACAGTATGATGAGGTTTTCCTAAGAGGAGCGAGACAGAAAGGAATCCATTACAAGAACCTTTCTCCCTTCCCCAGAGACGATTCTTTTCTGGCGACTGCACCCCGTGGCGTTTTTGCCACAGAACGCCACGAAAAGCCACTCGGCCAGCGACCTCCGGCGCAGCTGAGGGGAGCGGGGCCGGGGGCTCATCAAAGCGCCCGGTAAAGGAGGGAGGTCGCGTTTGCCCAGCAAGGGGCTGGAAGTGGCTGCACGGGGGCACCGATGGGCGGCAGCGGGACGGCGGGACGGCAGCGGGACAGCGGGACGGTGGGGAGGCAGCGGGACAGCAGCGGGACAGCAGCGGGTCGGGCGGCCCCGGGCGCGGGGCGGGCGCGCAGCACGTGCGCGGGCGCGGAGGCGCGCGCGGGCACCGGAGCGTCATAAATATTCAACAGCACGTGGAGTTACGGGAGCTGGCGCGCATGCGCCGCCGGTGCTGCTGCCGGGTGCTCACAGACACATAACACGCATACATACACTGCACACACGTACGTAACACACACGCATACATAACACACACATACGTAACACACGCATACATCACTCATTCACGCACGCACCGCCCCCACGCGCAGCCGCGCGATTTCTAGGAACCGTCCCCAGACGGGGAGCCCCTCACGTCCCTGTTCCCCCCCTACCCCCGCCCTCCGAAAGGGGCAATATCAAGCACGAAACCCGTGTGTCCCGGCGGGGGGGAGCTGGCTGATGCGAGGGTATTTTCCTGGTTTTTTTTAATTCAGTCTTTGGCAACATTTTTGCATTTTGGAAGTGAGGAAGATCCAAAAGGATCTTGCAATCGTGACCCGTGCCAAAAGGCAACTTTCTTTTTTTTTGGCAAAGCAATGCCGTGCCCACGTCTTGCGAAAAAGTATGTGTGGAAGTGGGCTTGAGTGTGCCCTACTGGTCCTTCACTCTGCCTCGCTGCAGCTACCCCAGACAGCTAATTCTGTCTTGGGGTCCCAAGATGTAAACGCGTGCACAATCACAGATGTACATATCGAGCATTTTTTTTAACAGCAGTTTCATAGAGAGGTAGTATGATCTTATATATCTAAAGGTAATTAATTTGATTTATTATACTTGAAAAATCCTGTCTGCAGTACCGGCGTCATCTGGAAACTTCATGCTATTTTATACTATCGTTCTAAAGCCGAAATAAATGTTATGAATTGATGACAGCTTCCAGCTGCATGATAAAAATAGCCCCTTCACTTCACAGGATCGTGTTTCATGTTATCGAAGATGAACCAAATCTGACCCATAGATGTTCGCAGCAGGGAAAAGAAATTGATACAAAATAAAAAGCTTGGCCATTTTTAATAAACAATGCACCTAAAACCACAGCATCTTTGCAGAGAAACGGAAGCCACCTTCGTACGTTCAGGAAGTTCAAGAAATCAGTCCTGCTCCTCTGTCAAAATACGAATCTCAATTATTAATCTTTCTGGTTGAATTTGGAAATTACACTCATTTTGTTACAAACGCGATCTATTGTACAGAAATATTTGCATTGAATAATAGAAGTTCTGTGAGCCTTCGAAAATATATTTCCGCGTAAACACATGAATATGTGTCTTTCTAGAAACACCACTCTTTCTTTATATACAAATGTGGATATGGAGAGAGGTACATATACAGATGCAGACATACTTGTAAAAAAACCAGCAACGCGAACAGTGATTCCGGTGAGGTTGTGCGCACAGCAGTAACCGTGTGTCCTGTGAGTTATATCCTCAGCACAGGCAGTGTCCGTGCCCACCACGGGACCTCCTGTGCCGGCGGACCCATGCGGGACGGGGGTGGCGGAGCTGCTCCGCAGGTCGGGCTGCGCGGTCACGCCGGGCCCCGGCCTGGCCTCTCAGCGTTCCCCGGCCTCTTCCCGGCAGCAAACCCCTGCTCAGCAGGGAATCGCCACCTTTTGAGGAAAACTGCTGATTTCCCTCGGAAACGCCGCGCTGAGCCGCGGAGACGAGCCCCTCATTCCGAGGTGCCCGGCGCTCACGTGCGCGCGGGGCGGCGGGCGCGCTCCCCGCACGGACAGGCACACTCGTGTGCGGGTTCGCAGACGTGGCAGGGGTGAACAGGGAGTGCGTGTGTTCAAATGCATATGTAAACTTTATAATTATGATGTATAGTGTGTCTGGTACCTTCACAACCCCCTTCGTGGGCTTATCGCTCACGAATTCCTCTTCCCATCTGAGCTGCAATGGCAAAATTCACACTGGTTCTTTTAGCGTTAGGTCGCTTGAAATACTCTGCCCTTTCCAGAGGGAAATCTCCTTCCCGGTACTGCCTGTCGGAAGTGGGCTTTACAGTGGGACTTGGGCTCCACACCGACCGCGCCGGGGCTCCTGCGGCCCCGAGCTTGTTGCGGGGCTCCCTGCGGGCCCGCCGGCCCCGCTCGCCGCTCTCTCCCTTTAAAAGTTGCTGCGAGAGCAGCAAGCGCTCCGGAGGCAGGAAAACTTACAAAGTCTGAGCCGTTTACCAGTGTTGCCAAAAAGCAGTAAATAAAAGTGCCGATGTTCGTGCATTAGTCCAGGGATTGCTCTTTCCTCACGGCTAAAACAAGGGCGATAAAAAGGCGAGGCCAGCGCGAAGCGGGTGTCCCTCTTTCAAACAGTGTCTGCTCTAAAGAACCTAACTTTGGCTTATGAATGCCGGACTCGCCTTTTAATAAATTCAAGCGATCACTCACAAGCCATTAAAGCGACCTGAAAGGCGAGTCTTTCGCTGGGGAAATAGAAGCACCCGATTATTGTTTTGCTTTTAACTTTCTGCGTGCAAATGGCACAAGCATGGCCCGGGGTTGCCACCCGAGAGGGGCCAGCACACTCAGCACACACCCAACCGAACAGCCTCCTGCATCCTCCCGCGAGCACTGCAGTCCTGCCTTGGGTAGGTCCGAACATTCTCCCGCGGCGTCGGGAGCCTCCGCCCGCGCGGAAAACTCGGGCGGCAGACAACAGACCCCAGCGTTTTGATTGCTCCGGACCAGACAGAGAGGAGCTGCCGGCACGGCCCGCCTTGGGCTGCGAAACCTAATAACCCACTCAGGAAAAGTACCCCTACAGTATATCCAGGGTCAGACATCAGAAAAAAAATATGGCCCCTGTTGAGGCTGGAGAGCCGGGACTGGTGTTTCTCCCCGCAAGCCTTCATGAGTAAATCTGCAAAGGGCGCCTTGCTAGAGAAAAGTTGACTTTAGGGACTGAAACAGCACAGAAACAACCGAGAGACGCCTCATAACCTCCCTGCCCGAAAAAACACCTTTCTTTGCCGGAGATTTCAAAGCACTGTTCCCCTCTCCAGAGCCAAGTGAAGAGCACAAGCACCAGCATGGCGTGGACTTGAATTCAGCATTAACAATTCCAGACCCAGTGATCGTCGCTAATTCAGAACACACCCGGAATGGCGATCAACCAGTATCACACCGTTCCACTTCACCACAGACAAAAAGCCAACGATAAAAAGCCACAGATAAAAAACAGCAGCAACACCAACACCAAAATCATTCTTTCTGCTGTAGGACGCTCGAACAAACCTCAGACAGAAAGTTTAAAAGAATACTCATTAACCAAGTGTTCCAATACACACAAGTAACAGATCTGTGTTAAGCGACCACTAGGGACTTTACACAAATTCAAAGAAACTTGCAAAAGGCATCTTTAAAATATCTCACCCTCACTACATTTCTGCGGATTTACTTTACAGATGGATGGCTCAGAATAGGTCTACGAAATTTTTTAATAAAAAAAATTACATTCAGGTTATATTTTTTAAAACGGATATCAGCCAAGTCGGCGGGACAGTTACCCGCAAGATTCACAGGGAGCAACATTTTCGGCGCAAGAAACCCTTTTTCCCTCCTGGTTCTTTTGGCGGTGGGTTACATTTCCTCGAGTCCCAACACTTGCTGCCCAAGTCCCACCGGGCTTCAACTTTCCTATCACTCCAAACCTGCAAGGTGGCGCTCTTTTCATTGAAAACTGATATTAGCCTTATAATAATAACATTTTGTAGAAAGTAAAGTTAAAGCGAAGCCTACCCACGAGTGCTGCAGGGAGCAGGAGGGGATGCCTATCTAGCAGAAGTGGGGCTTCGGATGAGGCAGNTTGGTGGGGGAGAAGGGAGGGAGTGTGCATTGGGATAATAAAATGTCTCCGAGGGAGATCCCCAAATGTTACGGACAAAGGAAAATACTTGCAGGGTGCTCTTGGTGAGTTACCGCCGGGGCTGCGGAGCGCCCGCACGGGTGTGAGGGGAAGGTGTCTTCCCCGTACCCCCGCCCCCCGAGCGGTTAATATGGCTATTGACTCGCTGTACACATAATATTTCTTTAAAGAAGCTGTTAAAGTGTCATCTTGGTCTACTGGAAGGTCAGTTTGTGCAATTCACTCTATGACATATCACAAACCCTCGCAGCTTTTGCCAACCTCATGATTTGTGTTGTCTGTTGATATGTTGTCTGCTTAATGGGGCGATCATGCAAGCTACAACCAGGAACAAAGCCCAACAGTTCCAACAACCGTAGCTAAGTTAGTGGAAGCAGTACAGCTTGCAAATCTATCAAACTAAACTGCAAGGAAGACAATCTGATTTAGAGAAAAGGCGTTCTGCTACAGTCATTAAGCACAAGTAATTTAGATTTTTTATATTGTCTTCTCATTTACAAATTTACTGTATCAACTCCAGCCAATGGAACGAATTTCTTAAGTAAATGAGAAATAAATAAAAGAGATAGAAAGATAATCAAATTACATAAAATAATTCTTATGCCCTAGATTTATTTTTTTAGAAAGCTATTAACACTGGCAAAATTATAGTAATAATAATAACATAACATAAGAAGTAATTGATTTAAATTAACATCACGTTTTAAGGAATATCAGTGAAGAAAAAAAAAGGAGAAAGGGGAAGATAGAAAACAAACAAAAAAAATTAAAAAAAATACACACAACAACAACAACCCCCTTCATGAAACAGTGCTGTACTTCTTGCAGTAAAAGGCCCAAGGAAAGTCATGAATCCACTGCCTAAGAATTAGTTATGGTCATAAATGCCTTAAATTAAAATAGCAACTGAAATCTCCTCTGTTTTAAATCTCCTAATATATGTTATCCGAATTAATTTAATTTAAGGACCCAGTCTATGCAGATTCATGGACAGTGTTGGAGTGGAATGCAGCACGTCTCGTGTAACAATTCCCCACATTAATATTTATGTAGCATATGCAATCTATTTCTGTTATTTTTATGGTTGTTATTCTATGTCTGCAAAGGTCATTTAAATTATACTGCGGCCGAAAATTTGTTTCATAAATTTTGATATAAATACTAATTACACACTATAGTAATGCCAGCAGGGATCCTTTCATTTATCACATTTATATCACCTTCGCTGCTTTAGTGATGACATAATGGAAAGCAGTGAAAAAACTGGGACAGTTTTATTCTAATATCCTAAAGCTAGTTGGAGTTGCAGCAGGTTGACTTAGCGAATAAGAATTCCTACTACCATTCTTGGGATTTAAGAATCTTTAATAAGGTACGAAATGTTACCAAACAGTTCTGTAAACTAAATTTTACATACCAATTCTTCTAGCCATAAATATTGAATATCTTGTAACAGGTATAACCGGACCTTTGCATGCGGATAAATATGGAAATTAGGATTTATATACATTATGTTCTTGTATTTGCCAAAAGCAACGGACAGATATAGTTTATATCTTTTTTTTTTTTTTTTAATATCACTTTACATAAACAAATGTAACAGTTTGACACGCAGATCCAGGCTTTCACTATACGAATTTCTTGACAGGACGTGTAACAACATTTTACTGCACTACTTAGACTGGACTTTGGGACGAAATGTTGCACTTTATACAAAAAAGCACATTAATACCAATAATATTCTGTTAGATCGACGTTTAGACTGTAATAATACAAAGTAATTCACATTTTGGTACACATTTACTAGAACATTCTTGCCATTCAGTACAAATAGTTGAATTTCTACCTCTTCCNCATTTTTTTGTTGTTTTGTTTTTGAAGCTAATAATTCTGTATTTACAAGAGGGTATGGGGGTGGGGGGGGGAAGGCCGCTGCCCGAGCAGATATGCAGTTGGCGATCTCTAATCAGTGGTTTCCAGTAAAGCCCTACACAGTTGGCATTTGCCCTGGTAACCTTGTCTTCTTATGGATTCTACTAACCCCTTCGCCTACCAAGCCTTGGAACAGAGTAGCACAGTCGGGGGGGGGGAATTAAAAACAAAACAAAACAAAAAAAAAACAAAAAGAAAAGAAAACAAAAAATAAAAACAACAACAAACTCCAAAGACAGGAGATGAGGTCAATTTCTAGAATAGTTAAGCTTTGGAAATAAATGTCTNGAAAGAAAGAAAGAAAGAAAGAAAGAAAGAAAGAAAGAAAGAAAGAAAGAAAGAAAGAAAGAAAGAAAGAAAGAAAGAAAGAAAGAAAGAAAGAAAGAAAGAAAGAAAGAAAGAAAGAAAGAAAGAAAGAAAGAAAGAAACTAAGGGAGGATTAAAAAATACTAATAATAAGAAAAAAGAATATTAAAAATGAAGTATTCATTTTACTCAGTCCTGGGTCTACTGGCAGCCTTTTATTTTTGTTTGCTCATTCAAATTTTGATTTCAAAGTGTTCATTATTTTTGGAGTTTTTAAATAGGGTATTTGTTTGCTCGCTTGGGGCTTTTTGTTTTGTTTCGGTTTGTGTTTTGTTGTTGTTGTTGTTTTGTTTTAGCGTTTTAGACGTACCATTCGTTAAAATTTGATGTAAGCGTGCTGTGGCTGGACGTGTGATGGACTGCGGAGGAGGAAGGGGATAAGGAGCTGGCGGTCTGGTTTTCTGTGGATGGAGACACGATGGTTGGAGGGGTGGAGGACTCGTAGCCTGAGCTGGCGGCGGGAGAAGGCTGGGATCCCTGCGAGGATGATTCATGGACCTGCAAGAGAAAACCCGTGCAGAGATAGAGAGCGGGGAGGACGAAGGCCTTTGCCTGGGGATACGCGAGACGACGGGACCCAGCGCCGAGCCCCAGGCTCCGGCACTCCTGTGGGGCTCCTCCGAGGTCCCAGCTCCAGCACCGGCCCCTGCCCTCTGGGGAAGGCCGGACTGCGCTCCCCNGGACGGGGCTCTGCAGCCGGGCGGCCCCGGGCCGCGCTCCACCCGCAGGCACCGCCGCCCCGCCGGCCCGGCAGCCCTTCACCCGACCAGGCCCACACGCCAGGAGCCCTCCATTTACCTTCATGTGCTTTCGGAGGGAGCTGGGGTGCGTGTAGGACTTGTCGCACATTTTGCAGAGATAGGGTTTGTCGGAAGTGTGCACATGCATGTGCTTTTTGCGGTCGCTGCTGTTTGCAAAGCGCCTGTCACAGCCCTCGAACTCACACTTAAATGGTTTTTCACCTATTGCAGAGGGAAGGGGGGGAGGAAAGGGATCTGATTAAGCAGGGCCGGCTGGATCGCTCATTGTCCCCACCGCACCGCCGGACGGAGCCCAGGGCTCAATTTCAAACACTTGCAACTTTCTAACTTCAACGAGGCTCAAATCCCAAAACCTTACTTCTTATCTCAGCCCTTTCCGCACCTCCAACTCCTGCTCAGTGCCCTTTTCGGAGAGGAGGAGAACTGAATAACTTTTCTCTCCTTCCCTTTAGAGGGGCGAGTTTCCTTTACAATCCCTGTTCCGGGCACCTCTCATCACAACGCTCAAAGCGAGAGAGCAGGCGTGGCGAAATTTACACACGGTTCTCAGTGTCTACTTTCCGGTTTTGTAGCTCATTCTCGTAATATTTTACTCTCCCACCCATCCCAGCCCCCTCCCCTGTATTTTCTTGCAATATTGAAAATTATCCGGTCCAGTAATACAACGAAAGAGCAGCCCCACAAACCCTCGGCAAAAACGCTAGGGGAAAGCGGCTCTGGCTTTCGGCGCTCGGGGGTGGGAGCGGGGTTAGATTGTTTTCCCGGCCAGAGGCTGCTGCATTCTCACCTCCCACGAATGAAAAAGTTCTCAAGGATACCGGCGCCTCCCCTCCGCACAACAATAACACACTAACGCGCCGGGGTCGGTTTATTTAAAATCTCTCCTCTGAATTAAATATTTACCAAGCCCTGAATCGCAAAGAGACTGATGAGCTTCCTACAATATTTAGTACAATTTCTCATCATGCCACAGCCAAAACTGCCGAACAATAATTAATTAAAACCCATAAATTTAAACAGGACAGGTTGCTGTGATCCCCCCAGCCCACCCCCTCCGCCCTAACAATCCCAGCAGCAAACCCTGCCGTCCTCCCCCTCTGACTCGGCAGAGATCTTTTTGTTGCTGCTGCTGGTGTGGCTATGTCCGAGCTCGTTCTGCAGCGGAGCTCCGAGCCGGCCTCTCCTGGTAAAAGCAGTGGCCCTGCACCATACCCTCTCCTGCCCGTCCGACCCTCAACCGAGCCGGCCCCCCCGACCACTCTGGCACGGCCCCGCGTCCCGCTCTGGCCCCGACGCTCGGCGCTTCCACCCTCAGAGAGAAAAGAGACAGAGAAGGTTACTGTACCTGTATGAGTTCTTTTGTGTATTTTGAGATTCTCTGATCTGGCAAACACTTTGCCACAGCCTGGGAAAGGGCAGGGGAAAGGTTTTTCACCTGTGTGGACTCTGATGTGATTTACAAGTTTATATTTGGCCTTGAAAGGTTTCCCTTCTCTTGGACACTCTTCCCAGAAACATATGTGATTAGACTGTTCGGGTCCTCCAACGTGCTCCACCGTGACATGAGTCACCAGCTCATGCATCGTGCTGAAAGTTTTGTTGCAGGACTTTTTGGGGTTTGACAATTGCTCAGGCTCAATCCACTTACAGATGAGTTCCTGTTTAATGGGCTGCCTCATGTATCGAAAGAAGGCCCCTGCCCCGTGGTGGGCTGCCATGTTCATGTTCATATGGCCGTAGCCGTGCAGCTGGGTCGAGGCATAGTGCTCGGATCGGGGGCTGGTGACCTGGCCGTACTGGTCGGGTCTGCCGTACATGTCTCCGGAGAAGCCCAGGCGCATCTGCCCATTCACCACGTTAGGCGAAGCGTGGCTGGTGGCTTGTTCGTGCAGCCCCGGGAAAAGTATATGTCCCGCGGCATCGGTGTGTCCATGGGGTCCGGCGAAGCTGCCGGCAGCGGAGGCGAAGAGGCTGTGCTGGGCGCTGGCGGCTGCCGCCTCCCCGAAGCCGCGGTTGCGGAACAGAAAGTCCCGGGTGGAGTTGAAGGCGGCGCTGGAATAGGAGCTGACATGGGTCGGGTGGTGGTGGTGCCCCAGGGCCGCCGCCGCGTAGCCGGGCGCCTGCGAGGTGAAGGCGGTCTGGCCGGCCGAGGCCAGCTCGTGGGTGCTGGGGTTGATTTTGAAGGCGCCCATGCCGTCGGCGAAGGGGTTGATCCCCAGCCCCACTTCTCTGTCCGTGACATCGGCCGTAGAGTGGTGGCGAGAGGATCCGAAGGTAGTGACTCCTATGGCGGGATACTGCGGTCCAGCATCCAGAAGCATCTTCCCAGCGTCGATGCAGCAACCAGAAAAAAAGCACGCGCGCACACACACAACGCGGAGAGAAGCAGCAGCAGCAGCGGCGGCGGCGAAAACACCCTCTTTGGAAAGTCAGCGACGATCACCACCAAAGCAACCACATCAAAAACACCCCCCTCGGCATCAG
>VXAU01003549.1:1026837-1038723 GCA_013399695.1 Formicarius rufipectus | reverse complement strand
AAAAAAAAAAAAAAGCACAACAGATGAAGGTGTTCCTAATGATGACAAGAGCTCAGAGAAACCCCCACAATATCCTGTAAAACTGACTTTATTCACAACTTCTTCTGCATTAGGATCCATCCTGCTCCGAGGCCAGTACCACGCTGGCTGGACTGGATCAGGTCCCGTGCTTTGAAATCCGTGCATCAGCTTCGTTTTCTTCTTCATCCGAAGCAGCCAACCCCATGGTCAGGCTGAAGCACGCCGGGCTACAAGGAAACCTTTTGTCTAAGATAAACAGGACACTAACAAATCGGCAGGTTTTTTTTTCTTTCCTCCCTTGTCCATGTTACCCACAAAGCCGGTTCGTTACTGCCGTAAAAGCTGTCTCCGTGTCATTGCGGCTGTACCCGGGCCGAGGAAACCACCCCGGGGTGCCTGGCTGAGTCCGCGGCAGTGGGAGCCAGGGTGAGCCTTGAGGGGCTGCGCCGTCCTCCCGGGCAGTGGGAACCCCCGAGACAGCGTTGCCAGCAGCCAGTTCCCTCTTGCTCTCCTCCACTCCCGCCTCGCGGATCCCTGAGGATACCTGAGGATCCCCACCCCGCCCCAATCCCAAGCTGTTTAGAGAAAACACGCAAAAAAATTAGTCTCCAACTTTTGCCTAGTCACTTCTGGCTTGAGTTATCCTCTGCCCTGGACGTGGGCAATCGTGAAGCAATGGGAGCTCCTTGCTCCACCGCCTGCTCCTGCGAGTGGCCGGGAAACAGGGTGCATCTGAATTTAGGCAAAATTGGGTTTCCGCCCTGCAGCCCTCCCTCTTCGCTCGCTCCGGGGAGTCCCGAAGTGGGGAGTCAAAGGGAGGTTTCAAGGAGGGAGGTTTTGTTATCCCTACCTGAGGACGGATTAATCGTCGCGTATACTTGATAAAGATGAAGATCTTGCTGGGAGGAAGAGGGAAAAAATGGGTAGGAAAAGAAAGGAGTCACTAGATTGTTAATATCTAGAAAATAAGCCACCTTTAAAAACCTGTTGTAGAAATACAGAGACTCCTTTAAGTGTGAAATATCATTTCATTGTAAATAGTCAAAAAAGAGTCGGTAATCCAACTTCCGGAAACTGTTTTGAATTATTTCAGCAGACTCTTTTAAAAGAGGATTAGCAGGGCTTTAGGGGCAAAATCCTTCTGTTTTATTCAATCTCTGATTTTATGTTATAATTACTAGATGTAAAGACTCGCGAATTAGTATGCAGGCGTCGTTCAGACATTATGCAGGTGCTATTCTAATCATTCAGCTTTTTAATTAAGGAACGAGGTAAGAAAACAGAATCATAAAAACACTTTTGTGAGAGCTGAGAAAATCGTGAGCGACTGCATGAATAAAGCCTTTATACCTTATCCTGACAGGTCAGACACCAATTGCCTGACTTACGACCTTTTCTTGCTGAAACAATGGTTAACAGCTTTCTCACCTTGTTCCCATTATAGCCTTTATTGTCGTTGAGAATTTATGGAAATGGTCCTAAAACGCTTACACTAAAGAGGGGTGCAAAAAGGTATTGCAATTTTAATTGGTGAGTGTCCCGTACAAAGATACTTTAATTCGGGTTGTTCGGGAATTGAGGGACTCAGCTCCGCACGACGATTTGAGTAGATTGAAACGGTTTGAAGCATAAACTTCTTCACCAAGAGAGGAGGGGGCACAAACAAACAAAAAAGCCACCCAAAGTTGCCGGAAAGCCCGGGCAGCCGCCGCGGCTGGGACGGCGCAGGGTCCCCTTTTGTTCAGCGCATCAGAAGGCATCTTGTTCCTTGATCCCGCGATGAGAACTTAAAGCCTTTGTGGGGCTTTGTTATTATTATTTAATTTCTTTCCTTCGCCTTCCTCCTCTCCCCTCCTCTGCACCCTCCCCACGCCTGGCACGACTGCATCACGTGTATTAACATATGAATGAAACAACCAGAGCCAATGCACTTAAGGTAATACCTATGCTCCGTTCTCGCCTGATTATCTTTTTATAGAAAGTTACATTAACTAATGACATTTACATAAATATGAATAATTAGTAAGGTAAGTAATTCTTCTCCGACGGGGGAAGGCGGAGTAGGGAAGAGCCTGAGACCTGAGCCCAATTTTGGTCTCCGCAGACCTGGACACTGTTTCTCCCTGGCACCGGACAGGAGGCACGGAATACTCCACAGGGAGCAGGGGAACTATCACATTTATATTGTTTTCTCATTCTTTTTCTTTTCCTAATGCGAAACTTTTCTCTTGTGCCCCTCTTTTATCTCCCCTCCAGATCTCCAGTCTGAGCAGAGTTCAGTGGCTGTAAATGATAGGTTCCCAAAAGCATCAATCCGCGCTCCTCTAGTACTTGGTCGAGAACAATGCAAGTATTAGGATATCAGCAGCACTCGAAATGATCACGCGTTAAATTATTTTGCTTTCACGGATGAGGGGGCTTTTTTCCAATGTAAATCAAGCGCTTTAGTTATTAAGTCTGAACACTAATCTCCAACAACCTTTACATAATGTGGCAGAATGTGCCACACCACTTCGCACCTGCACCCTGAATAGAGCCGCCTTTTCAATGTAAGACACGCTTGTTGCCCCTGGGCTCCAAAGGAGTTGTGTGAATAAGTCAAGCTTTTTGAATACCCCTACTCGCTTTCTCTTCCTCCTTTGATCACAGAAAATGTCTTCTAATTTGTCCTTTTTTTTCATTGTAACAACGTTTTCAAGTCTCTTTATTTTCCAAACCACATATTTATAAAGAACATAAATCGCCCCAGAAAACAAAAGTTCTTCCCTCGCCAACTGGCCAAGTAGCCTATGACCATTTTATTATTCACAAGGAGAAGGGGAAAACAAGGTTCTCGTAAAGACTGTTGTTTCTCGAGTTTGTCCTAAACAAACGTTTAACGCAGAGACGGAAAGCGGGGAGAGAAACATGTTTATTCCCTTCAAATATAAGGGCAGATCCATTTGCCTTCGGGATCCTCTCGCTGCTCTCTCCGGGCTGGTGGCCAGCTGCGTTTCAACCTTCTACCAGCCATAAATGGCGAGGAGGAGGGCAGAAGAGACCAGTGTATCTCCTTGACCACTGGAGTAACTGAAATCTTCGCCAACTTTCTGAGCCCACAAGACAGGTCAGGGCGAAGCCAGTTGTAGCGGGCGCGTTTGCACGCATTAATTCCTAGTTGATGTGCCTACTTTAACGACCTTCGAGGATAGTGAACCCTAATTTTAAATCTGAGCAAGATATCAAAATTAATAGGGAAAGGAACTGCTAAAAAACCCACGCCGGACTCCTTTCTTCCCCAACCCTGCCGGCTCCCTGATACTGATTTGCCACCCAGGATTCGGGTAGCGGCTGCCCCTCAGACGAGCACCCAGTGCCCGGCCCTGCGGGTCCAGGCTGCCCTGCCCGCTCTGCAGCCCCAAATCAGCTGCGGAGGCGGAGGCGAGAGTCCAGCAGGGATTCCACTCCCTGCTTCTACATCATCCCCATCTCAGACATCTCCGAGGTGCTTTGCCCGAATGTCTGCTAAGGAGCAGTAGGTTAATGGCATTTCAGTGAAGTTGGTCTCTCTGCAGGCTAAGTCCAGCCTAGGAGTTTCGCACTCCTCCTTGTCACAGACCGGTTTCCGGGCGACTATTTAACATCCCTATTCATTAGCGCGTTAATCAAGGCTGTAATCCCAGCGAAGAGGTGCCCATAAATTCCTGCTGCAGCTAAAGCCCCTCTCGAGCTTGCACCTATGTGAAACACTCCGCAGCACCCGCTCCCCCCTTCGACGGGTGCCTCGGCCGAGAGGCTGTTTCCTTACATTACCGTAGGCTCCGCGTAAGAAAACTAACAAACCCTTCCAATACAGTTTAAAACACTTTGATGTCTTGCCAAGAAACACACTTCCTTCAAGAGACAAGTCAACATTTGTTTTTCACATTAAATGGCATTTAGTTGCCACTGAAAAAATGATGCTGAAGGACCACTTTTTAATTCGATGTGTAACAACCGCGGGGGTCTAAGAGAAAATAACGGCGAAAGCTATAGACACAAATAACTAAATTACCAAAACGTTAGTATATCTCCTAGGTTCATTAATATGTAACAGACTCCCCAGTTAATCTCCAAAAGCCAGTGTTCCCCCTCTAAAATAGCACTCTGGGACGAATTGTACAGGAGATCAATCACTGCTAATGCAGTAAGGTTTACTGCAAGGGGGGGAAAAGCTATTTACACCTTCAAATAGAAGCTTTTGAGATTTAAGAGTAAGGGTCATACATCACCAAGAATAAATGATTATGAATTGGTAAACGCGCCCTCCAGCCATTAGCTATGCGACGCGATTTATCATTTCTGGGTGTTTTTCTTTTTAAAATCATCTTGCTGTTTGAAAAGAAAAGCATGACGGAGAAAAAAACCACCGCGGGAAAGTTTGTTTTTGCATATACTATAAGTCATCAAAACATGGCTATTCAGAAATAAACGGGGTCACTTATGAACTGCTTAACGAGAGACAATAAAGCCCTTTCATTGTACACTTTTATGACTCAGGGATCGGTGGGTTTCTCCCAGCCCAGCCTCCGGCCGTCTCTGCCTTTTTTCCTCCTTTCGCTGTAACTTAGAAACCTGTGAGTGTTGTAAGAAATCATTTGCGCCCTAAAGAAAAGGGTCGCCGGTGTCTTTCCGTTGCCTGACTTATATTTGATTTACATTACAAGGGACATTTTACCAGGTTTGAATAATTGCCAGTCATTATCCAAGATGGGCACAAACAGCCGTGTAAGGACTGGACGGAATGCCCTGGTGGTATGATGGGACAGGATATCTCTTGTTCCTNTGGGGTCTCGTTTGTGTGGAAGACCTTGTAGCCCAGGTCGGTAGAAGCCGCCGCTGTCCCTCTGGCGATATCTGGTTATTCTTGTATGTGCGTCGTTGATCTTTTTTTATTATTATTATTTTATATTAGTATCATTGAAAGTGCTTCGCATTCCCAAGTAAACCTTTTTCCACTTAGACTCTGCTCAGGGCGGTGGGAGTGTTACTGGTCAAATTAAATAATCTTTAATAAAACACATACTTCAAAGATGGGAAAGAATTATAGCCTGCTGCCGAAGGGCGGGGGGAGGAGAACTGACGGTCCTTCGCCGCGCTTGCTGGGGCACCGGGGTGGCAATTCCCAAGGCCGGGCAGCGCTCCCGCCGGCCAAGCACCGGGATCTGCCATCGGGGGAGACAGCCGGGGCAGCCGACGGGGAGGGTGAGAGTCAAAAATGGGGTTCTGGGATGGAAATCACCTGTCATCTCGTCACAATCTCTTTCACCCCATAAACAACTAAACGCCAGGCCAGGGGCGAGGTGCTGGCGGTGGATAGGGAAGGCCTTCAAGGACCACCCCTCTGGACCACCTCATTGGACGTAGCCCTCAGAAACGCGGAAGCCAGGGCAGATCCTTCAGGCCTCTGCGGGAGGTGTGTTAGGGACCTCCGTTCGGGAGGGCCTCCGGGGAAAATATAAAGTTCCCTAAACTCCTACATCCCGCTGCCCCGATACCTCGTGTTTCAATTGTGACAAGTGCCTGTTTTCTTAGGGTAAGAGATTTAATATGTCTGGTGAAAGGCTCTGTGGCAGTGAGGCTCACAGCAGGTAACCAGCTCTGCTAGTGGGCTTTTTAGTACCACTTCTAACACTCCCAACATATTTGCAAGATTTGGGAATAAAGCGACTTGGTTTTAGTCTCGAGGACGAGCTGAGATTTCTGGGATGTTTTACAAGCTCGTTACAGGCACATTTGGCCAAAGGGCACTGTGTTATTTAAAGACAAAGGCACAGAGCCCATTCTGGAGAATGCAGGGCTTTTGCAAAACTCTGCTTCGTGACTTATTGTCTACTGGGTGGCTTTGGGAAAAAAGAACTCCAAACACAAAACCCAAACCCGGGGCAGTTGCACTCGATGGATTGCTGACCCTCTGGGTGCAAATGCCTTGTTGGAGCCACCTGGAGACTTTAATCGGGCGATGCTGTCCCCCCTCGTCTTCTAGGCATCTCCCTGCTCTCCACTGTAAGCAGCGAAGAGCTCCTGCGCCAGCCGCGGAGAGCGGAGGGGGCCGGTGCAGGTGTCGCAGGGCCCACTCTGGGCAGCCGCCCCGTGCCCCTCGCCCACCAAAACAGTGGCCACCTCGCCGTAGACTTCACTGGGGCATGAGCAAGTGTGCGCTGTGCTGAGAAGCGAGGGGATCGTGGAAACCTTCCCCAGGTCCGGCCAGTGGAGTGCAGAGAGGGCAGGCAGTGGTCGACCCTGCGCGGGTCTGCCCGCACCCCCGGCAACTCCGGGCCTCGGCCCCGCACAGACACCTCTGCCCGCGCCAAACAGCGCCTGCTGTCTCCCTCAGTACTCGAGATGAGTGATAATAAACGCGCAATTTCCCTTTGTCACAGGAGACTGAAGGGAGGCTGAGGTTGTTCTTTGCTTCCCCGGGATCCCCACTGGAACGTCCATTTCTTGGTCTACCAGGGAGGACAGGGGTACAAGACGTTTGCCCTAGAAATCCTCTTTTTTCTTTTTTTTTTTTTTTTTTTAATGTTTGTTTTTCTTTTTCTTTTAGAAGCCTATTTCCAAGAGCAGAAGAAGGAAAACAATAATATTCTCAGATGATCTGGTTCTTTGGAATAGATGAGATTGTTTCCTTGAATACCTAATGTTGCAATTCCAGTTCGAAGTACACCCATTTCCTCTTTATTACATCATTCTGCATTTTATTTCTATGATTTTATGTTTTACTGCTGTTCTTGTGAAAGTCTATATTTTCAGCGTTACAGAAAGTCTCTGAAGATCCATAAGATTATTATTTATCTGACTTTGTGTCTCCGACTGCTGTATACATTATATAATTGCCTTAAAATGTTTTCATAAATTACATTCAGAAATGTGTCATAGTAAATTACCTTTGTAATAAAATGTAAAAAATGCAAATGGCTGTTGTCTTTATTACGTTTTAAACCATTGGTTTATCTGCACTATTTCACTTGTCAGTTGCACAATATGTTGTATAAAGGGAAAGCACAGTTTGATAACAGATAGATGGAACCTCGTGTGTAATCTAGCAGGCACGTACAGTTTGGGTCATTTCCTTATCTCCCGCAGAAAAGACATTATCCCCCTCATATTTACATACTTTTCAATATTTGTCAAACAATCATAAATTATAAATTAATGAAATGTTCGACAGTCTTCAGAGATCAGACTAATGAAGACATTTACCTTTTTGGTGATTTGGATTCTCATCTTTGTAAGTTTAATGACATTTAGACTCTCACGGTTTATTAGGCTTTATTAGATTTGTCCTTCACTCCTGCTGTCATTCAGATGTCTCTGCATAAACATCACCTGCTTCAGGTACAAGAACAAATCGTTTTCTTCCAGAAAGACTCTGGAGCAGCAGCGACACCACGCCTGGGCGCGGAGAGGCGCAGAGCGGGGCGCCAGGGGCTGCGCAGGTCGGGCGAAGCTGTCTTCGCCCGGCATCACCGACTGATGGCCACTCTGCCCGGGCTGTCAGCCCACTTGCCGGCCAGCCGCGGCGGTCGGGAGTTGCTAAACGCCCTCCCAAGCCAAGGAACCCATCTGTCTTTGGTTACACCGGAGCTCGGGCCCAGCCCGCAGACGGGCGCACCCAGCCCGGCCTCTCCAGGCCCTGTCAGGCTCCCGAGCAAAGCCTGAACATGCCAAGGACGTGCGTCAGCTATTAGCGCTTTGTTTTTGCTGTTCTTATTTTTGTGACGGAGTGTTATTTGTGCTGCAGAATTCTGGGCTGGCGGCGACGCCCGGCCGGGCAAGCAGCCTAGTTCGGCTCGGCGTGGCACAGGGAACTCGTTCTGATGGATGGTACATGCCTCCCCAACGCGATTAGGCTGCAGAAATTAGGTTGTCCCCAGAAAGGTCGGCACTCTTCCCGCTCCACCTTTGCCTGGAGAAACACACGCTGAATCCCGCCGGCCAGACCCTGGCGCCATCTTCCCGGGAACAAAGACCCGGGGCTCCCCAGAGTCGCCGCAGCCCTGTAATCGAGTTTCCTAATTGCATTACACTGCTCGCAAATGTCAGGAGCATGTGTTGGGGCACGCTGGCCCCCCCTCTCCGCATGCCCCTCTCCTTGGGGACGGTCCTGCGGCCGGCCGGGGTTCCCCGACGGCCTTCCCGGTTTCGCGCCCTTTCCCGGCACCAGAACGAGCTGCGGGAACAGGCACTGCCTTACAACCTCTGCACTCCGTCAAACAGAGATCGAGTCTGAACCTCGCGCCACGAACCTCGAACATTATTTGCAGAGGCTTCCAAATATTTCCAAGCAACGCTTTTTTAAAACACAACGGAGAGTTATTAAAGCGCTTGTTGGTAAAGTGAGCATGTGTTCTGCAATCATCAAAAATTGATATGTACCGTCAGTAAAGTAATTATGCACCATCCTGAGGATACGAGAACAGTACATTGTTAATCCACTTGCACACCCGTTGACTTGCAGCATCAGGCTGCAAATAGCTTAATTAAGTCATACACGTGGAATATAACCATATTGTTACATTGCATTATGCACAGTATATCTCAATTTATTGGGACAATTAATGCTAGTGATAGACCTCGGGCGAAAAATATTAACCACAAAGCACTAAAGTTGCATTCTGGTGACATTTGCAGTACGGGGAGTAAACACTGGAACAAGACACAGCCTTCGAGATCTGCGAGGACTACCGAGGATGTCTCTGCCCCAAGCCTGTCCTTAAAAGCCACTTAGGGCAAACACTCGAAACACTCGGAGGATCAAACCCTCTCATTCTTCTTTACTCCAGAGGAGTGTGGGCTGGATGAGAACTCCGAGATCGGTCCTCAGAACATGTGAAGTCCAGAGCAAAGAACCTTAGGGCCAAAGCGAGTTTTCCACAATACTGGTAAAGTGTAGCATAGCAGAGCGGAGATTGAACACCAGCGTTCCACGGGCCGCCCAGAACTGGCAGGGCACACTAGCCCACCTAATAGCTTCCACACTCGTGAACGTGACCGTAAGCCGGTATTTCCCATAGTGAAGTGGCAAGGCTCCATCCCCGGGTGCGACTCTGGACTGGCTCCTGGCCCACCATGCCCAGAGCGGAGCAGAGCAGTCTTCGTGCGCCCAGGTTCAGACGAAATCAGGGCACAATGGGTGAAGTGTCAGCAGCGTGGGGTCAGTGGCCAGGATGGATATGCCCAGTTGGTAGCTAAGATAGGGATGCCCAACCCGGGCGGCAGGTGCTGAGTTTCCAGTCCCGAGTCAACTGCGCCCCTCATGTCCCCAAGACTGCGGTGCCCGCGCCGTCGCGTCGTCCCCCCGAGGGAGTCGGAGGGTGAAGCTGACTCCAGTAGTGCTCACAGAATCACGCCTCCTCGAGGGGGTCTCCAAACACCCCACACAGGGTTCAAAGCCGGCACTGGGAGAGGCGAAGGGACCTGTCCCGCGCAGAGGGCAGCGCCGAGGAGGAAGCACCGAGAGGGCAGCTCCGAGGGGCAGCGGGACTCTGTCTTGCCAGACTTTGTCCCGGTCATTTGTGTAAACAGCCACAGGTACGCTTCTGACAGCAATTGGGATTGGGACGCACGCCTTTATCGCCTGATTTATTCCCTTTTCTGCAAACCCGCTCAGAATCGATATTATTTTCTAGGGAACAAAATATCCTCTAATCAAAACCGAAGCTTCTGTGGCTGACCGATTTAACTGACTCCTTTAAATTTTCTGAACACCCCTCGATAGTGCGCTCCCATTCCCATCGGGATGAAATCTCTCCAAGTTTCCCCAGCCTGTTATCTTTGGGGATGCAAAGGGCGGTTTCTAACCCCTCGAAGTCTTTGAATTAACGGATTTCTCAAGCTTTTTGGGGAAAAGGCGTCCAAAAGGTCGCCTGGATTCCCCTAGACATCTCTACTGCCTACGTCGAGGTGACCCGTTGAGCGCAGCTACGGGTGGAAACAGGAACACGAGTTAGATCCATGCGGCGAAGGTTAGGGTTTGCCAAGTGGGACACACATGTCCACTCACACCACGGTGGCTGGGGAGCCTCAGCTCCCGACACGCATCAGTAGGTGACCTTGTTTTTCAGAACTTTTTCCTGCCAGCAAATTTTTATTCTTATTTCAGCTCTTCTCGCAAACGACTGCGCCATCGGGGCAGACGACTGCAAACTGCCGTGACTGGTTCCGAGTTCAACCCGGCTGTGCCTGTCGGGGAACCAGCCCCGGGTACTGAGGTCATTAAGCGTTGGGAAACTGCGAAGTAAGTTTGATCTTTGAAAGGTGACTGTCCAGTGCGCAACTCGCACATTCAAATAGACACACAAATCCACGCTCTTTCCTGTGCTCTATATTAGGATTTAAGCAGAGTTGCAAGTTATTATCCTTCTATTTCGTTGAATCCTTTACAAATCAAGTAAAATATTAGACTTTAAATCCCCACTGCCCTAGGGAAACAGTTGGCACACGGGGACTGCCCGCAGCATTCCTTGCCCGCACACTGGACCACGGCCAGGACCCTCCGGCCTCCCTGAAGCGTGGACAACACCTGCCGCCCACTCCCGTGGGCATGGCAGCAACCTGGTTGCGGAGGGACCCGCAGTTCCCCCGCGGGGACCCGCGCACCCGCACCCGCGCTGCTTCTGCGGAGTCAGGGGGGTTGCCCACCCGTAGGGGCACAGGTGGCTGCGGCCATCGGGATGCGCCGGCCCGGCTTCTCCGGCCCCTTCTGTGCGGCCCGGCCCGGGGGGCACTCTGGGTCCCGGCCCCACGGCGCGGAGACAGAGGTGAAGGAGGGGGTCTTATCTCAGCGTTTGCACTTGCGGGTGGTCGAGCCCTCCTCCAACGAGGAGACGCGGGCACTTGTTCTGCAGGATAGAGAACTATGAAAGAAGGGGCAAGAGGCTAGTGGAGCCCGGGCAGGATGGGCAGGTCTGGCAGGGCGCTATTAGCCGCACTTTTTCTGCAGATTTTTCTCTCCTTTTCACAGCCAGCACTATCTCCTCCAATCCAGAGGCACCAGGAACTGTCCTATTACTAAAGCAGGTGGACATAGCCTTGGATCCAGGCTAAGCTATCACATCTCTGCCCTCACTTACAGACAACTTTTAAGTAGCCAAGGGCAGCCTCCGAGTGCTGCTAAAATCACAAGAATTAAAAATTTATTACGCCAGAGGAGATTGGAGCTCACTAGTGGTTTAGGGCTGTTTATGCATGTTTCCTAACACTAAACAAAGCCCATACCGAGTTCAACATCCTGTCTCTACACAGTCTCTAGCCTGCGGTAATTTTTTCAGTTATAATTATTAATCGCTGTTGTCATTTATATCTATTTATTACTTAGTAGAAGGACAAGAGCTGATTCACAGCACAGTCTTCAGCTGCAAACCCTGCAGTCCTTTTAAACTTGTCCTTTCTGGATTCGGAAAGCCCTCCTCGGAGACGAGAGTTGAGGTGCTAGTAAAGTTGAAAAGTAACACCTTGCCCAGGGGCTATGAATGTCGTGTCTTTTTAAAAACCAAACAAGCAAGCAAGCAAACAAACAAAATATTCTGCCTTATTCCTGTTCCAGAGGCGGAAAGAAAAACTATCCATGACACATGAATTGCAAAAGTTTGCTTTTGTTTATTTGTTTGTTGAGACATTTTTAAGGAGGGGAGTGGGACAAAGCACGATAAACATAATGAGAAGCTGGAAGTCTGAGCACTGTAACTTCAGTGGATTGGTTTTAAGCAGGCAGACTCTGTCTACCTTTGGCCATCTGGCTGGTTTAAGCTTTTGCCCCATGCTGTATGATTTTAGCTTAAAATCTCTTCCGTTGCAGTGCCGCTTTTATTGAATTCATCAAAAGCAAACTTTCCCTGAGGT